>JAOUZG010006582.1:7642-31848 GCA_026289955.1 Argiope argentata
TGGTTAAGAGAGGTAGATTATTTTTTCAAAGAAATTTAGACTTTAAATAATTATATATATTTTTCAAAGCAATAAACAAATCTTTGTATTAGGTGCATCATTTTGCATCTAATTATTTTTCTGACTGCAAAGGGTCTAATTTTAAAAAGTTTGCTATTCAAAACTTACTATTCACTACAACGTGATACCACAATGGGGGGACATCCCTTTATTAAAAGCTAATTTTTTTAGATGTTCACGAAAATAAGATTTCAATTTTTCGCTTACGGACTTTTTGACGCCAAAAAAATTATTCCTGTAACAATATCATGTTATGACGCGATAATAAATGTAATAATTGTATAATTCCAACGCCGTTTCTCTTGCTTCTTCTTAATCGAGTCAATAAACAGGGCCTTTAATTATTATCAGATGACGCATTGAAAACATTTTTAGAACATCAGTTTTTAAATTTGAGATAATAATTCATCTAAATCATCTACAATATTAATAATACTCTTCTGAGTTCTTTTCAATAAGACTTTACATGAGAATAATTTCATCTGTATTATTTCCATTTTATTTTAGTAGATACTTCTTTTAGTAGCATGATCCAGATTTTCCCTATCATTGTAATGTCTTTGAACCTTGACTTTAAATCTAATGCATTATAAATATAAAATGTGTAATGCATAATAAATATATAAATGTTTAATGCATAATATGTATAATGTGTATACTTTCCAATGAAGCCGTTTGTATTCCAAAACGACTGTTTAGAGAAATTATCGGGAAAGTTTTCTGAAGATGATTTTGGAAAATTATTGAAGTTGGAACTATAATAAATCTACAAAAAAACGTAGAACACACAATTTATTTAATGCGGCAATAGATTTTGATTCTTCCTTTAATATTCTTTAAAATAGCCTTTTAAAATTATGTTATTTTTTTAACTTTTTTGCATCTTCAGTAATCATGCACCAGAAGTAAACTGAATATTCCTGTATTTTATTTAAATTGTTGATGCTTATTTTTAAAATTTACTCAATTTTTCTCTTTTCATTTAGATTCCATCTCAGTCCTTACCTACGCCACCTGAAAGTGAGTTATCTTTCCCTCACTGTTTCAATTAGTAATTAATTTTTTTCTTAATTAAAGGTAAACAATCCAAAAATAAAAATTTTAAAGTAATGTTGTTTGCATTCTTTTGTTGTAAAATCTCGGATTCCAGATAAGAAGGCAGGCGAAATCTGTTAATTTCAGCCACCGAAAGAAATATGAAATTTGAGATTGTTTTTAGAAATCATTAAGCGCATTAGATTAATCTAATTGATTTTTTTCTACAACGAAGTGTACAAAATGGGAGTAATTGAAATGCTATTTATTAAGTACTGTGAGAACAAATAAGTATTCACGTCAGTAAGAACACGAATATGAATGCAATTATTTAAATTTCCGAAAACGTAGTTGATCAAGTATTTAAATGCGTAATCCTTGAATATCAGCTATGCTTTAAATCCAACTATACATCCTCTAACAGCAGAAGATTCCCTACCCACAATTGGCTGAATTTGGTCCATGAAAGAGTCACTAATTTCTATAGATTAAGGACGATTAGTTTCAAGAATCAAATGAAACATGTTTACACGATTGAGTTGAATATCTTCTCAAAAATGTAAAAATTTCACAAATAAGTAAAAGTAAAAATGTGTTACAAAGCATTTTGATTCAAAAATTATTCACATTTTAATCTTTTTTTTTCTTGCATTCCAGGACGTAGGATGAGACAAAGATACGAGGAAGAGCAAGAGAGACCCCTCCGGCCTATGACGAGTCCTTCTTACAGCAGAGTGGAGGAAGAAGTGCGTATTGCTCTACTGCATATTTGGCGTCAATGAAGATCTGAAGGCATTTCTATCTTAAATATTCCAATTTAAGAATTACATTAACCGACAGCCTAATATTTCTTTGCACAGAAGAAAACATTAATTTTCATTTTTGACTGTTTACTGCCACGAAATTTCTATTCAAATGCTTAATGCACAAGTCAGTTTTTAAGTTATTCCAATTTTCTGCTCGGCATTTGTAAACTCAGTAGATGTTTTAAGTAAATGTTATTGCTTAATTACCTTTCTCTGAAATATTCGTAACTCTGAAAAGGACGAGTAGGGTCGTGATGTTTAAAACTTTTTCCCGCATTGAAGTGCGAAAAATAATTAGGTGCAAAATTATTCACTTAATACAAAGATTTGTTTATTGCTATGAAAAATAAATATATATAATTCTTTTAAGTCGAATTTCTTTGAAAAATTAATCTACATCTGTTAACAATTATGTAATACAAATTTTGAAAAATAAATAAAACGTCAAAATCATGCAGTCTTGAATTTCAAGTCACACTCGACATTCGGACCACAAAGGGTTAAACGTTTCAGATTTTCAAGACTTATCCGTGGATCAGCATATTTGTTAATGTAATTTATTGTCTTATTTATACACAGAAAACGAGCACATATGAGATTTTTTTTCAAATATGACTTATGTATATCAAAATGACATTAGCTATAAAATGTGAATTGCTAATGCATCATCATAAATGTATTATTGTTTGAAGATGAATGCAGTTTTTTTCTACTTTGGTAAAATTGGTGAAGTGCATATCTTAGTATAACATCAATTAATTAATATAGTGTCTTAGAGGAAGTGATTATCATGTATAGATTTATGAAAGGCATCTCCCTTCCTAACTTTCAATGAACACTTTCAAAAAAATTTTCCTCTAAATTGTTCATTATGACAAAGCAATATCTTCATGACTTTTGACTGCGCAGACTTGCATACAAAAACAACGTTTCAAAACTAATAGTAGATAGGAATACATTTTTGGATACTTATTTTAAGAAAAATCCAATTCCATCATGTGACATTTTCTCACAAATTGAGTTTTTTTTTTAAGTTTCATATCCTCAATGCAGGCATTATTTACTAAAAATGGCGAACACCTGTTATCGTAAATCCTTAATTGCGAAAATTGAGGAGCATTCAAGTAATATGTACAAAAATACATTTGTCTAGACGTATTTTACTTCAAATTGGTTCTTTTTCATTGGTTCGTCAAATAGCTTTCTCATGGTTTAGAAACAGACAGGATTTTTCCAAAAATTTTCAATATTTCTATCTAATGCTTTCAATGAAAACGTGATTTGTTTTACTGTTGTTTCATGAAATTAGACTGGATAATTGGAGATGAATAATATATTCATTATTATGAGAATGTGTGGCAGCTCTTTATTGAATCGTCAAAATAGTCTCGGAGATATTATTCTTTAACATATTAGCAGCAAATATGCTTCAGGTCTTGATAAGATATTCTATGCTATAAACAAATATTAAGTTAATTTAGTTTTAGTTCTGACCAAACCGTAATATACAGATAGTGGATGGACGGCATATGGTGATCTTAAAGTTATTTCCATAACAATTGGGATGCTACAAGAGATCTTTGTGAAAGTGACAATTGAAATAATAATAAAAAAAATCATCAAAGATGTACCCGCATACGAAAGCATGAAAATCCTCAAGGAAAAAAGCATTAGAGGAATGTTTGATTCGCACCGGTAGAGTTCTCCTGCCTCCCCTTCACATCTCTTTTGGTTTCATGAAACAATTTTCTGGGCCTATCAAAATAGTGCTTCGGATTTTTAATGTGCCTTGGCAACAATATCTCAAAATTCACGGACGTAATATTAAAGGAAGATCGCTTCATCAGTCCGGATATTAGAAAGCGTTTTAAAGTACATTGTAAAAGTCATGAATTTAAAAGTAAAATAAAAATGAATGAAAACCAAGTTCGGAGAGTCATTTAGAATTCAAAAAACAAATCTCCTTCCGAATTTTAATAACTTCGATATCAAAGGGTCATTATTACATTTCATATAATCACGTGCTCAAAATGGCATTTTTCAAGGTTTTATTTGCCGTAGTCATTAACTGATGTTTTTTTTTATCAGAGCTGTTATAAACGGGCGACATCTCGTTATTAAAAGCTGATTTTTTGAAATGCTCTAGCAGATAATAAAATTTCAATTTTTCGTCTGCAGATTTTGGACGCAAAAAAATACCCTCAATCCTAAAACAACATGTTCTGACATGACAATAAATATAATAATTGTATCATTCCAACGACGTTTCGCCTGCTTATTCTTAATCGAGTCAATAAACAGGATCTTAATTCCTATCAGATGTTGCAATTAAAAACATTTTTAGAACACAAGGTTTTAATTTTGAGGCAATAAGTCGTCTACAATATTAATAATACTCTTCTGAATTCTTCTCTTCAAAAAGACTTTACAAGAGAATAATTTCATCTGCATTATTTCCATTTGGTTTTTGTAGATATTTCGTTTATTAGCATGATAGAGATTTTCTTTCATTAATGTCCTTTATCCTTAACTTAAAATCTAATTCATGATAAATATAAAATGTGTAATGTATAATAAATATAAAAAACTTGAAATGCATTATATGTATAATGTATGTACTTTCCAATGAAGGAATTTGTATTCTAAAACAACTGTTAAGAGAAATTATCGAGATATTTTTTTTGAAATTGATTTTGGAGAAATATTGAAATTGGTACTGTAATAAATCTACAAACAAAAATGTAGAATATATTATTTTTTAATACGGCAATAGATTTTGATTCTTCCTATAATATTGTTCTTTAAAATAACCCTTTTAAATTCTGTTTTAGTTTAACTTTTTGTATCATCGGTAATCATGCACCAGAAGTAAACTGAATATTCCTGTATTTTATTTCAATTGTTGACGCTTATTTTTAAAATTTACTGAATTTTCCTCTTTTTATCTAGATTCCATCTCGGTTCTAACCTACGTCATCTGAACGTGAACCTTTCCCTCTATATTTCAATTTGTAATTAAAATAAATTCTTTCTTAATTAAAGGAAAACGATTAATTTTTTTTTAATATTTTAGAATGTTGTTTGCAACTTTTTGTTGAAAGCCTCTCAAATTCCAGATTACAAGAAAGGAGAAATCAGTTGTTGAGCCACTAAAAGAAATTATAAAAGTTGAGATTTTTTTGGATATCACTAAGCACATAAGATTAACCTTATCGATTTTTTTTTCTACAATGCAGTTTACAGACTGCGGGTAATTGAAATGCTATTTATTAAGTACTGCGAGAACAAATAAGTATTTACGTCAACAAAGAACGCAAATATGAATGCAATTATTTAACCCTTCACACTCCAAAAAATAATTAGATGCAAAGTTATTCACCTAATATAAAGTTTTATTGCTATAAAAATAAATATACATAATTTTTTTAAGTCGAATTTCTTAGAAAAATGAATCTGCATCTCTTAAACGTTATGCAGGCGTTTTTTAACAATTAAATGTGGACCCCTGGATATCACCTGATGTGCCAAGCCATTAATGTTTTTATTTAACCAGTAAAAGAATATTTTTTATTCCATACAATAAATTTAATTTTTTCATATTGTTCCTTAAAATACAATACCTAATGTAGGTTTAATTGTTGTTTGTACCCTAATACAGGCAATTGTTTCGATTTGGTAAATTTTAGTCTTATTTTATCATGTAAGAACATGTTGTTTTTGGGATGAATATTTGGCGTAAACAAAATTCCGTATGCGAAAAAGAAAAATTTTATTATTTGCACGAGCATCTCAAAAAATCAGCTTTTAATAACGCGTTGCGCATTTACAAGAGCTCTGAATAAAAAAAAGTTAATGACTACATCAAATAAAACCTAGAAAATTGTCATTTTGAGTATGTGATTGATTATATGAAATAGGAATTATATTTTTTAAACAATAAATGTGAGACTAAGTTTTTTGTTTATCATTTGCGATATCAAAGTGACTCGTTCATTGAAACCATTAAAATGAATAAATATATAATTTAACTTGCTCGAGCACTTGAGCTTTCAAGAAATGATATTCTGATATTATGCATTGAAATATGCATAGCAAATTTCATTTTAATCTTCCTTTTTTATTACGTTTTAATGTGTCAAGTGTTTCTCTATCCAATACAATTAATAAAATAGGTAAACTTTATAAAAAATTTAGTTATCACAAATTTTTTCTTCAATATATTTCTAGACCGAAATCACGCATAACTGACCATCATTTAAAGTACTTTTCGAATTAAAATATTTTGAATGGTTTAGAAATCAACCAGCGGACTTCGGTAACATCGGTCACACAATATATTTAATGAAAGATAATCATTAGTTGCTGCCTAATTAAATTAGTTGCTGCTCAAATGCTTGAATGTTTTAGTTTTAAATTGTATGAGGAAATTTGGATGTTTTCGACTCGAAAAATTTGTTGTTGCTAGCGCGAAGTCGGAATATTCTTGAATTACATTTCAGATTAGATTTCAACATTTTGAAGACCAACTTCAATAATGGAATAAAAATTTTACTCTTCCTTCTTTGAGATGCCTAAAGCAAATCCGTCCACTAGCAGACAAAGAGATAAGAATAAATTATATGATTGAATTCATTTGATGTTGGTCACATTTTAACCCTCCGCTCCCGAATTTAATATGGCACATACAATTTGATGTTGCATATGCTGAGACATACGGGTAAGGGTTAATCCTTTACATAATTAGACACATAATTGTTGACATGTGGGCCATATCAGACTTGGAACATTTTTAGTTCATTAACATCGGTAAAATAAGCTTTATGAAAATATTTAAATATATTTTTAAATGTGAAATATTGATTTAATAACGTTTAAGTGAGAAAGCTTTTCATTTTAATTGAATAGATAAAAAATATACCACTTGGTATTTTTCCTTTTCGTAGTATCTTGAAACTCGAAATATATCGTTTAATAAGGAATAACTTTATTATTTTTTGGATAAATTCATAAAATTATTGTATTTTTAGCCCTTCCTTTGCTCTATATAAAATTATTTTAGGTTTATAAATAATGCACACTTAAGGGTTGTAATATATAAAATCAATTAAGAATTTTTCAATTATTTTTAACCGTAATTGAAATTATTCCTTTCCTCTATCCTAATACGTGAATAAATGAGGTTTTTTTTTATCATTCTAAAAATCTAATTTTCAAATACGGTTTGAAACTTGGGTTGCATGAGGCATTCTGAGCAGATCATTTTAAAACTTTCGTGGGGGATTGATATTTGCGCCAAATTTGTTATAGTTCCTCCAAATATTATCTGCTTGTTTCATATTAGCTAAACTAATGATAATATTAGTATCCAGGTGTATAAGAGATACAGGAGTGACTTAATGTGAAGGAGAAATATTCATTGAAACTAATCAGTGTTAATACTGGACTTATAAAGTTGCTCTGACCCTAAGCCAGGACGCTAAAATTTAGGCTATTCCTATGAGTTTAGACTATTTAAATTCATTTAATAAGCTTGAATAAGCTTCAAATCATTTCCGTTTATGACCACATGATAATCCTGTGTCCTAAAAAGTCAAATATTTATTCTGTAAACTGCAATCTAATCAATTGAATTTATCAAGAAAGAAAATCTATTTGAACTTATTTATTGACATTTCAGTTTTTAGATACTGGCCACTTCAGATATTCATTCTTTAAGTTACTTAGTATAAGAACAAAATTGAAATTAAAAAGTTTTAAGAGTACTTAAAATTTTATTTCCGTTCCGTTTTTCTAGAGTGAAATTAAAAAATAATTTGAAAATGGCTATATTCACTTTTCTATTTAATATCAATTAAATTTTTGAAAATTGATTCATTTGTTTTCTGGTCATGTTTCATATAAGCCAAATATGATCCTTTATAAACCAAGTAAAAAGCAGAAATGCATTAAAATAAAAATCAAATTACAAATACAAGAATGAACGCGAATCTTTTATATTACTCCCAATTTTTGCTTTGTTGCAGTGGTTTCAGGGACTTGAATTTCCTGAGACTAAATGTATATATTGGGCTTATTTTTGCTGTTGCAATCCTAGGAACTAAGTTTTGAAAGATTCAAATATAGAGATTTACAATTCGTTATAAGCAATTTTGGCCCACGAATGCTTCAGCGACTCGAATTCAGGCGTGGCATAGTTATCACAAATTCAAATTGTAGCGCAATTAATCGTTTGGTAAAAGTTTCACTACAATCCGATGTACTGGCAGGCTGTGAAATGAACTTTTGCCGATGCGTAGAATTTTAATAATCTTAGGGTTATTGAAACAATCTGCTAGGAACAAAAAAAAATTCCCTTAAAGTAATGATGCATATTATTTTTAAAAAGTATTTTGCTATAGGATCATCTTTAAATATTTGAAACATATGCGTCATTTTTATCAATTAAACTCATTAAAATGTTTGCTTAAAAATTTATTTCAACATCAAAAATATTTTAGTCAATCATTTTTTCTTCAGGTGAAATTTTACTGTGATGCACTACTCTTATTTTTGAAGTGTAACAAATAGTCAATTATACAAAATGCGAATTCACTTTACCATTTACAATAATAATAATGGAATGTAAATTCAAAATTAAGGCTACATGTCATTATGAAAATCATTTAACAGGTTGGTAGATGAGGGCGTTAACACTCAAATTAAAACTCACTCGTGTTAATACTATTCAAGGTTTCAATTTCGTTTTCGATAGATTTCTTTTTAAGTTTTGAATAATTTTTAAGTAGATAATGATTTGTTTCCGGGTTTTTTTTCAGCCTCTCCCAGACAAATTCTGGAAGAAAGGCCAGTTATGAGGCAAGATGACGACGTTACTCCTCCCAGATTCAGAACGGGAGGGAGAATCCGATCGGTAAGTTTGCTTCTTTTGCTTTTCGTTGCCTCCCTGGAAAAATATCTGAATGTTAACTCTTCTTAAAAATCTCTTTGTGAATATGAATCTTCATGCGTTTTTTTACTTACCTTGATTCTAATGCAAATTCGCTCTTTTTTTTAAATTTTAGCAGTTTGAATCCTAAATTCGTTAAACAAGTGATCAATAAAATACTTATAGATCAGCATTTTTTTTTTTATTTTTTTGCGACTTTCAACTCTTAAATACTCACGTTGTTTGTAGGTATATATGTTAGTTATGAAATGATATAAATCTTTATTAAAGTCGACTGTTGCGTAAAATTTATCTTGTGGAAAAATATCACTCAATTTATTTTGAAATATAAAAAAAATTGTTGTGAACGGATGTATAACATGTCAAAGAAAGTCTGAATAAAAACATTTAAACACCTCATTTCCTTTTGTACGGCAATACGTATCTATCCTTTTATCCTACGTTGGACCTACAAGTCTATGTAACACATGTAAAACTGAAAAGGGAAACGAAGAAAGAACCACTCACTGGAAACAGATTACTTCATTAAGGTGAACAAAATTCAACAGTCAGTGAGTGGTGTAGAACTGGCTGATAAAAAATTAAATCGAATTTTTAAAAATACTTGAACGTTTGCTATGATGGAAAAAAGTAAAATTAATTTCTTATGCAAATAACTTCGAACCTTTCGCTGATTACAAACTGTATTATTGAGTCTTTTAAAAATTCATTTGCTTTTCCTAAGTTATGTTTTGAAATCAGTTAATAATATGTGGAAGTATATACTCCGAACTTTACTCTCCGCAGTATACTCTGTAATTTTGGGAATTTTCGATAATTACCAAAATTTCATGTATGATCCCTGAATCAAATATGGTCAGTTTTATGTTACCACTGAATTCCTTTGAATAATTTCTTGAAACCAGCACCTTAGAAATAGTAAATGCATTCGAAGCTGTATTTTTCCTGATCGTATTCATCTCTTGGAAATTTTGACTACAATCGTAGTCGACGTCCAACACGATATCAACCAGTTTTCGGGGCTCACTTGAATTAGGTTCCGTTACAAATTATGAAAAGAAAGCCTTTATTTGGGGAAACAAAAAAAATCAGAAAAAATTTCTATTAAAAATAACTGGAATTTTGGCAATCATAGAAATATTCAGTTTCTCTATTTTCCAAATGACATGAATTTATATTTTTCATGCAAAACAGAGATAGGGAAAGCGATCTGATGTCACAGCGTTAATCGACTGAAATATATATTCCGATTTGCTAAAACATACCTATATATTCGATTCCAATGCGATAGGGTATTTATATGAACTTGGTTGTTTTTCTTTCATATTTTGAAGTGCTCTCAAATATCTTCCTCTATGAAAATTAAATGTGTTTGAAGCAATCAGCTAATTTTGAATCGCTATTTTGACTGATCTCTTTTCTGCCGTGCCGCAAGATTGAGTTTTCAATCTTAACTTCTCTCAGCCTTGCGCGATGAATCATTTTATAAAATCTTGAAGGAAACATTCTGGAAAAGTTCAGATTGCTGATATGTCCATTAATTTGTGGGATCAACATATACATTTCAAATTTACAAGAACTAAACATTATCAAGAAAATTTGTTGGACAATCGGAGGTATCAAAAAATCCGTCTGATCATTTATTGTCGTGATTTTTTTAAATAGATTATATTGCTTAAGATTATCCCTATTTTACTTCGTTAAAGAAAATTGGTGGTTATATTTTTAAATATATGTAGAATATCTTGATGTATTTTGTTCCAAGTTTTTTTCAGTTCTTTTTTCTAAATTTTTAATTTTATTCTGATGCAGAGATAACAGGCTGATTCACAATACAAGATAACACACAATTTTTTAAATAACACTCAAACACCATAAAAATCTAAATTATTTTAACTGAAAGAGAAAAATACAAAAAACACAGCGTCTAATACAGCAATAATCGAAATTGGCTCGTTTCTTCTCGATTTGAATATAAATGTACTCCCACGACTATAAAAATTTTTCCATACTTTACCAAAATTTTTTGTTTCGATAAATAAATATAAATTGACCATTAAAAAAAGCACAAAATGGAGTAATCATATTAGTCACTGACTTTCTTTTCTGCCCAAAAATAAAATTGCAAAATGTCGGTTACGGCGAAGTCATCGGATGCAATTCTCATCTTAATACTATAAAGTGTATCTATGATAGTCCATCTTTTCTTTTTCGATTTAAAAAAACATACTTAATGAAATTAATGATCAGTTTCTTTAAATTAATGATCAGTTTCTTTAAAATATGTCTCCTGAAACTGTGTTCATTTTTTTTTTGGAAAAAAGAGGATATATATCTATAAATGTAAGAACAAGATCTTTACCAGAAAAGTATCGATACTGATTGCTTTTGCAACAATAATTCTGTAAAAATCAGCTTTTATAAATATGCAAAATTTTCCCTCCCTATAATTAAGCCTATTTTGGACAAATCCTTACGTGACTGATAAAAATTGATTTATATTTCATTTCTTCGCCTCAATGAGTCATTACATTGCAAACAATTTTTTATTACCCAAATAATGTAAGTCCCTGTTGTCTACATCAACAAAAGTGCAGCGGTGGGAAAAAGTCCTGAATTTACAACACTAACTACATAAAAGTTGAGATGATTGAGCTGAAGACAAATGTAATAATTGTATTATTCCAACGAAGTTACGCCTGCTTCTTAATCGAGTCAATAAACAGGACCTTTAATTCCTATCAGATGACGCATTTAAAACCTTTTTTAGAACACAAGTTTTTACATTTGAGGCATCTAAATCATCTACAATATTAATAACTCGTCTGAGTATTTCTCTTCAATTAGAATGTACAAGAGAATAATTTCATCTGCATTATTTTCATTTTATTTTGGTAGATAATTCATTAATTAGCATGATAGGGATTTTCTCTTTCATTGTCATGACCTTGATCCTTGACTTTAAATCTAATACATAATAAATTTAAAATGTGTAATGTAAAAAATATAATATATGTATAATGTATATATTTTCCAATGAAGGTATTTGTATTCTAAAAAAACTGTTTAGACAAATAATCGAGAAAATTTTCTCAAGTTGATTTTGTAAAATCATTAAAGTTGGTATTCTTGTAATAAATCTAAAAAAATATGCAGAAAACGTTAATGTTTTAATGCGGCAATAGATTTTGGTTCTTCCTATAATACTGTTCTTTAAAATAACCTTTTTAAATTCTGTTTTGTTTAACTTTTTGCATCTTCAGTAATCATGCACCAGAAGTAAACTGAATATTCCTGTATTTTATTTAAACTGTTGGTGGTTATTTTTAAAATGTACTCAATTTTTCTCTTTTCATTTAGATTCCATCTCAGTCCTCACCTAAGTCATCTGAAAGTGAGTTATCTTAGTGTTTCAATTAGTAATTAATTTCTTTTCTAATTGAAGGTAAACAATCCAAAAATAAATAGTTTAGAATAATGTTGTTTGTAATCTTTTGTTGAAAACATCTCAGATTCCAGATTAGGCGAAATCGGTTGCGCCACCGAAAGCAATTATGAAGTTAAAGATTTTTCTAAAAATCATTAAGCGCATTAGATTAATCTAATTGATTGTTTTCTACAATGGAGTTCACAGACTGCGAGTAATTGAAATGCTATTTATTAAGTACTCTGAGAATAAAGTATTCACGTCAACAAGAACGCAAATATGAATGTAATTATTTAACCTTTCGCACTCTAAAAATAATTACATGCCAAATTATACTCCTAATACAAATAGTTGTTTATTGCTATGAAAAATAAATATACATAATTCTTTTAAATCGATTTTCTTTGAAAAATTAATTTATATCTTTTAGCCATTAAAAAGGCGTTTTAGCAATTAAATTTGAAAAATGAATAAATAAACCGTCAAAATGATGCACCGTCTTGAATGGGACCTCAGAGGCACCATCGGAGTGCGAAGGGCTAAATTTCCGAGCATTTTGTTGATCCAAGTATTTAAATGCGTAATCCTTGAATATCAGCTATGCTTTGAATCCAACTATACATCCTCTAACAGCAGAAGATTCCCTACCCACAATTGGCTGACTTTGGTCCATGACAAAGTCACAAATTTCTATAGATTTAGGACGATTAGTTTCAAGGATCAAATGAAACATGTTTACACGATTGAGTAGAATATCTTCTCAAAAATGTAAAAATTTCACAAATAAGTAAAAGTAAAAATGTGTTACAAAGCATTTTGATTCAAAAATTATTCAAATTTTAATCTTTTTTTTTCTTGCATTCCAGGACGTAGGATGAGACAAAGATACGAGGAAGAGCAAGAGAGACCCCTCCGGACTATGACGAGTCCTTCTTACAGCAGAGTGGAGGAAGAAGTGCGTATTGCTCTACTGCATATTTAGCGTCAATAAAGATCTGACGGCATTTCTATCTAAATATTCCAATTTAGGCATTGCATGAACCGATAGCCTAGTTTTTCTTTGCACAGAAGAAAACGTTAATTTTCATTTTTGACTATTGACTCCTACGAAATTTCTATTAAGCTGCTTATTACACAAGTCAGCTCTAAAGTCATTTCAGTTTCCTGTTCGGGATTTGGAAACTCAATAGATATTTTTTTATGAATGTCAATACTTCAGTAACTTTCTCTGAAATATCCGTAGCTCTGAAAAGGATGAATAGGGTCATGATGCTTCAAGATTTCTCCCTCATTGACTTTTTGAATGTGAGAATTTTTGACTTAAAAGAAACATTTTCAGTGACGAATAAAGCTGCATAGTAACCTTCCGAATATGTACACTGTTAGAAGATTAATGGGGATTATTGGTAATGGATATATTGATTTCAAATTTTATATCGTTACGATGCAGTGAAATCTCTCGTATCGAGTACAATCCCTTTTCGAATATTACTGGTAACAAAAATCCCTCGTAAAGAGAAATAATTTTCCAGCAGAAATTAATGTAACATGGTACAGTGCATTCATTTCCAAAAAAATGTTGAAATGAAATTTATAATTTACTAGCCACTTTGGGTGACCAATTTATTCGGAATAAATTGTAGTATAAATATCTTAAGAGTATATTTATACTCATTAAAATAAATTAAATATTTATTTGCCTTGATATCTTTAATAGCGTTTTCAGCAGAATATTTTTAAGCATCATATTTTGCTAATCACGTAATTACTACAGAAACTTTGCTGTTTCATTGTACTATATCTCTCTCAAATTTGCTGCCTTCTGCTGTAAGATTTTAATCGGAATTTCAAATGGAAGATAAAATTTCAATAATATGCAAAGATTTTTTTAATGAAACCAGTCATTTAAAAAAATGTCTACAGTAAACTCGAATCCTTCAACATAGCAATATTACTTGCAGGACTGAATGCTTTCAAAATTTATGCAATTTTTCATACATTTATTAAAAAAAATTTTGATTCATAAAAGAGTTTAGTTTTAACTTCAAAAAGATTTAAATGCAATGAATATTTTTTAATCAATAATTGTATTTCTACAAATAATTATTAAACTGAAATTTTACAGTCCTTCAATCTTATAATTTCTATTCTGAAAAATTATCTTGACCCTCTAATACTTTCAACTTTTGCGATCACACCTCACCAAATGAAAAAGTTTTGAATATCACTATTTCAGAGAATTTAATAACTTTATTATTTTAGATAATCATAGTCGAGGAAAATGAAAACGCATATTGACATTTTCATCGCAGCAGCCGATGAAAGGATTTCAAATCTTGCTGTTTATAGAAATAGAATGCAGGCATTCCAATTTTTTACTACTCAATCGGTTTTAATTACTAAAGAGTGGAGTTGTTATCTAAAATATTAGTATATCAAGAACATGTTATTAAACATGACTCTCTAAAGAGAAGATTTCTATAAAATTTAAAATCCATATTTCATGACAATATTTATTCAGTGAAACTTTATGAAATACGATTTACATCATTTAGAAAAATTTGTGTGTATATATGACGATTTAGACAATTATGTCAGCATATATGTGTTACAAAAAGTTAGCTATTGGCTCCTGTTTCGAGAAGGTATCTTGTATATAAAACTATGCATGGCTTAAATAAAACTGAAATATTTATTTGATAATATGGATATTTTAAAATGCTTCAGAAAACCTTCCTGCGTTCATTTTTTAAAGAAAATATCGCATTTCATATTAATTGTCTTTCGTAGAGTCACGTGCTGAAAATTTCCTAGGTTTATTTTTCAGTAATGATTAAATTTTATTTTTTTATTATCAGCTTTTTGAATGGGATGGATAAATATAGATAAAGCCTTTTTTTCTTATTAAAGCATAATATGCTCGTGCCGGTACAATTTTATTTTGAGTGAAATAAATAGTTAAAAAATATGGTTACATTTTTCAAATATTCATTAAAAATTGAAACTCAAATTATAGATAAACCAAAAGGATAAAGACATTGTTACTAAGAATCCCAATATCTTGCTTCTTTCTCCTAGGTAAAAACTATGGTATCATTGAGATGATTTTTTAAACGATAATGTGATGTAAAAATTATTTTTGAAAGTAATAGTGGAAGAGCGAAAATTGTTTAGAGCGATACGCACGCACGCACCGTTTTATTATAAGGATAGATAGTGCATGCTTTTTTATTAAATTATCCAATGACATTTGTCTTTGGTTTAGCTTTAAAAACAGAGATGCAGCATTATTAATAAATGAGTTTATAGCACGCATTGCTGCTTTCTGATCAGAGTGATGCTTAACATAAAATGCAATAATTTCTTAATTTATCAGCATCTTCAGTGTTTTGCTGGACTTCTGTTGCTGTACCATGACCATTGCCTCTTCTGACCAAATTTTATTCGCTACTCTGAGACACAGAATTCAACTCAATAAATTTTTTATAGCTCTAGTTACACATTTGTATCTAGTTATATAGGTCCTCACTTTCCACCTATAAACCCGAATCTCGACCAAAATCTTGGTTAAAGTTGCAATCAGCGTATAAAGTTAAACAGCATTTGTCTCAGAATCTTAATTAAAAAAAAGCATACGGTCAAAGCTATTCCCAAATAGATATAAGTGTTATCTTCAAATAAGCGCACAACACAGACTGATACAGATCAAATCTGGCATTTGACGTCATGGTTCGCCTAGCCACTAGTTATACAAAACATCGCCCCTCAAGTAATGTTTTTATCATATCAGAACATATTATTTTAGTAATGAGGTTTTCCGGCGTCAACAAAAATCCTTAGACGAAAAATAAATTTTATTATCTGCACGAGCATCTCAAAAATTAGCTTTTGATAACGCGTTGCCATTGCATTTACAAAAGCTCTGATTTTAAAAAAATAAGTAAATGTCTACAGCAAATAAAACCTAGATAAATGCTATTTTCAGCACGTGATTATATAAAATGAAATAAATCGGAAAAGGGATATTTTTTTTAAACAATCGATGCGAGGAAAAGTTTTCTTTAGATTGTTTGCAATACTAAAGTGACTCGTTCAATGAAACGATTCAAATGAATAAAATTAAAATTTAACTTGCACGAGTACGTGGTGCTTGGACGTTCAAGAAATGATTTTCTGACAACATACATAGCAGATTTCATTTTTTTTGCACTTTATGCGTATTTTTTGTTAAGGATTGTTCAGATGCGCATTTCAAAAAGTCAAAGTATGAAATTCAATTCTTGTTATAGTGTGTAGCATATATATTTCGATGTTGACAAAACCCTCATATTACGTTTTTTGCTTTTAAGATTTGATTGATCTTAGAGTTAATCAATCTTTTTAATTTCAATTTGATTTATTGCAGATCGAGGTAGAGTCAGAACCTCCAACTGCAAGTCCTGCAATGAGTCGTAAGTTTATTTACCTTTATTTTAAATGATTGTAACATTTGAGTAATTATGGGGAAAATTAAAAATCCATTGAAGGTGTTTAATTACAAGGACGATTGTCAAAACTATTGTAATAAAATATCTATCTATTCAAAAGTTTATTTCTCTAAATTGTAACTGTATCAAGAACGCTTCAAGTTCGAAGGGTTCGATTCATTGTTTTTGTTGTAAATCTATACATTTCTTCAAAACTTGAAGCAAAATCTATTCAGAAGACGTCTGTCTATCCGGCAGATTGGATATGTTAAAACAAATAATTGTAAAATGAAGAGAACTAGAATGATAAAATTAGCACAGATTTAACACCTAAAATGCACTCACTTATTAAAATTTGAGAAATGCGAAAATGGTCTGTACTTCAAGCGATTTTCAAACACAGTTATTCAAAGCTTCAATGATTTTAAAGAATCAAATTGGTATGCAATCTTATGAATACAATTGTAGTTTCGTAAAATTTTTGTTACAATAGGTAGAAAAAACGTGTCCAAAATACAAATCGATTTTCAGAAATTATTAGCCACATATTAATTATTAATCGCCAAAAAGTCGCCATGGTTAATATGCCATTCAGTACAAGTGTTAAATTAACACCAATGATGAATATTTCTCAATTGTCCAACGCAAGTCGTTATCTAGTATAACACTTTTATTAGAGTATGCGGGAAAGTTTTGGGGTGACCATTACCGATTGTTTGTAGCATCAAAAACACGTCAAAACAAATGAAAATGATTTTTAAAATACTTAATTTTTTTTATAAATCTGAGTATACGAATTTACAAATTTAATGAATTCGGAATTTAAAAATCCAATATCGTATCTGGAGTTGCTTCAAACTTAAAACAATACAGATTATTGATATAAGCATAAAGAGAAAACGTTCTCTTCTCAAATTTCGAATTCGTGGAAAAAAATATTGAAATCCATTGCTTTTAGGGCAATTCTTTATACTCTTTCGCTGCTATTTTTATGCTTGTTCTACGTACACGATACGAATTTGGGGAGGACAAATTTACCCATTTCTCTTATTTTAATCAAATATATCATGTTTTCTGATATAATTCTCTTATATTTATTGATTTTTCACATATCGCAGGCTGGAAACTTTTTATATAAAGAACCCCTTGAACGGAAATGTCGAGCTGGACTCGCCAGAAATTATTCGGGTTTCATTCTTTTTTTATTAGAAATGTAGGTAAGTCATATCGAGTCTATTGGTTTGATATACTTGTGTGCAGGGTTCTAGTTATCATTAGAATGTAATGTTTATTAATCTATACGTATAAATGTCGAAACACGTACTTACTTTCGTTTAAGTACTACGTAGAACTGTAATATTTTTGTTAAACTTTAATGAAGAATTAACCGACACTAATTATATTCTTATATATAACAATAAACATTCATATAAATGTGTGAAAAAAATAATTTTAATAATAACAAATTATTTGAGCAGCAAAACCGTAAGTTTCTATATCAATCCCTCCTCTTAAAACTAAGAAAATTAAATCGTCTGTCAGGGCAGTGCTGACTGAAAATAAATTATCTTTCAAGGGGTTCAGTGAAAGTCGAATATGTCGGCTGTTTTTTTTCTTCTGCTATGTCTCGGAAACTATTCATTAGTTCTTGTGCCTGCGCTGACGGGTGATTTATTTTAAATGGTGAGAGTTGCACGACGGAGATGTATACAAGTTTTTAGCTATCTAGGAGACCAGATTATCAGTGGAATCAGACTTAGACCAAACAAAAACTAAACGGTCCTAATCAATTTCTAATCAAAATGAAATAGTACGTTCCAAAGCGTGAAAAAGAATTCACATTAAAAATGCATCTCACAGTTCAAAGATAAAAGCTTAAAAAAAATCCTAGCAATGTGTTGATTTTGCTCATGACGTGTCGCCCCTTGGCTGATGAAATTGAACAGGTCTATGGTTGGTATGTGAGTCTCTGATTCTTGAAACACTCGTCTGATTTTGAATGGATGGACTTTTACAGAACCATATTTGGCAACAAATGAAAAAAAAAAATTTTTACTCTCATCAAAGTCTAAGTGTATGGTAATTAACTTTTCCACTTAGTTTTGTACGGTCATTAAATAACCAGAATACTAAATAATTTTAATCATGTGCTTAAAAAATTGTATCGTAAAGATTTTTTTTCTGATTGATGTTTTCGAATTTGCAGCTACCAGGAAGGAGCTCATTTTAGTAAGTATACCTTTTATTTTTTCCTCTCAGTTTTTCATTTTTTATTGTATCATGGCTGTAAACAGACCCATCTTTTGAAGCTTTAGTATTCCGGAATTACATACGATTGTTCATTTTTGAGGAATAATAATTTAATCTTTAGCATTTAGTTATAAAAAGGTTTTTGTAAAATATTTATTCTGCGTAATACTGGTTATGAAGTTGATGGGTGGAATAATTACAAGATTTCATAATATTTATTAAAATAAATGGTGAAATGTATGGAAAACCAAGAAATGCATAAAATATTAACTTTGTATTAAGTTTTTCTAATTGTCCATAAATTAACAAAATATTTATCACAAATATGAGTGTTAAAATGAAATAAAAAGAAAACATGATCTGAAAACATAACTATAAAGAAATCATGGCATGAGGAATACAATTATATATACTCATTAAATATTTAGAAGATATCACATACAATAAAAATCCAATATCTTTACCGTTTCTGCTTTCTAAGATTTTAACCACAGTTACTAGAATAGTTTAACTGTTCCTTTTTGACTCAAATTTCTAACAAGAAGCCTCTAGCCACCTGCTGGTTTTCAAAAAGTACTAAAAGTATTTAATTACTTGCGCCGGAAATATTCACAGGTGAAAGTGCTAAAACGTTACATTATAATTTGAAGGGAAGCCAAATGAAATATCAGATACATAACAGAGTTTGGGAAAAGTTATTTTCTGGATGAATTAATTGTAGATTTAAGATTGTACCCCTGTGAACTAGATTCCGGTAAACAATGTTAGTCGAAGGTTCTCGAACATTACGCCTGTTGACGTATGTAACACGTCTTTGGCGAATCTGGATTAAAAACATCCTGTTGTGAATGTCACGTCATTCCACCACAAATATTTAAATCTTTGAGGCAAAACCTTGATTTTCAAAATTTCGTCAAAAAGAGAAAGCCGATTTCTTTCAAAACTTTAGCATATGACCTTTCTTTAGTGTACGTTATCCTTCCCTTTAGAATAAAATCTCTTGTCATCATAGTGTCATTAAAACTGCAACTGTCGGATTTTTTAATAGTACTTTGAATTCAGTCTCCATTTTTTGATTTAACTGTTCTGGTTATAAACAGTGATTCTTCCTCGGCTTTCAACAATGGAAAAAATAAACGCTAATAAATATTTAAAGCACCAAAAATTATTTACACTGGTCCTTGTAAAAATATTGTTGCAAATGCAGCATGGAACTACTTTTAAAATGAATTTAACCTCGTGAAATATTGTACAGACAAAATAACATCATATAAAAGGAAAATTGAACGACTTTATATTGGGGCACAGGAAAAAAAATCATGTGTTATCAAACTCATTGGATAATGGTTTCGCATGTCAATCGTGGTATTTGTATAAAAGTATTTACCATAATACGTTTCCAAATGCATTTTCAATTGGAAACACCAGTAAAAAAATTGCATTTATTAAATACATGCATAAAAAGTATTTGTACATTGCGAAATGTAAGGGCTGTATTTTTAACAACTAAAAAAATTGATTTTATTTAGTGAACAATGTATATCAAATAAATGTACTCAATAATTCTTTAAAAAATTCTAAATGATAAAGTCATCTAATGTATTCAAAACATTTTTAAAGCCAGATTTATTTTATTGAATACATCGTATAACTTTAAAACTATTCAGTGTTCTAAATGCCCTACATTTTGCTCTAGTAGTCGTCTAGAACAGAATGAATTCCTTTCAGAAATACTGATAACTCATTTTTCGTTTAAAATTTAATCACAGTAAGGAATTGTCGATATTTTTTGACGAGTTTCTCACAAACTCCGTTCTAGAAAGTTCATCATTCTTTACGATTGTTTCAATAATTAAAATTCCTGATTTAAATGATTAAATTAAATTACATATTTTTAAGAAATTTTAGATTAATATTTTGAAAGAATCACTCTGCGATTGTATTTTTCATAGTTCGACAATATTAAAAAAAACTAAGGTGCTTGTGTGCAACGAATAACGCTGTTTAGTTAGTCGTTTACCCGAGAGTAAAAGTTTTAAAAGTAAAAATAAGATTAAAATGAAATCGGCTAAGGATGTTTCAATGTACCATGTCAGAAGCTGATTTCTTGAACGGCTAAGCACCAAGTGCTTGTGCAGGTTATATTTTTATTCACTTTAATTTTTTCGAATGAGTCACTTTAGTATTGCAAAAAATCATAAAAAACTTTGTTTTGCATTTGTTTTAAAAAATATCACATTTCCTATTCATTTCATTTCATTTAATCACGTGCTCAAAATGACATTTTTCTATGTTTTATTTGTTGTATTAATAATTAATTTTTTTCAAATCGGAGCATTTGTAAATGCAATGGCAACATGGTATTAAAAACATTTTTTTTGAGATGCTATTTGATGAGATGATAATAAAATGTTCATTTTTCACCCACAGATTTTTGTTGACTCCACAGACCTCATTTCCAAGCATGATATTCTGACGTAATCAAATTGAAGGAATAAGTGAAAATTTATTTATAAGTTTCATTTTAAAATTGGATTTGCTGTATATAGAGCAATGCATGCACATGTATATTTTAATGTTGATGCGCATGTGTTTCGATTTAATACTTTTATTTTCGTGCCATTTTTATTCAATGCTTTTAAGCAACTATAAAATTAGCGTTTCCTAGTTTGCTAGTACAGGTTTAGTAAGATATTAAGTTTTATCAAGCCCTTAATCATCATCATTCATGCCTTATAGATACATCGAATTATTATGCTACTTATAAGCAAATAATAAATTATTTCGATATGAATCCGTACGAAAACTATATACAATCAATAAACATGAGTGTAAGGTTTCTTCACTTAATTAACTAAACAGCGTATTTCTGATGGAAAAAAAATTCCTCTAATTGCAAGAGATAGACAAAACAAAACTCAGTCCTAATATGAGTGACTTCTTGTGTACAGCCGACCACCCCGCCACCACTAAACGTAGAAGTGTCAACAGGTCTCATATGAGTGACTAAGATGGTAGCCAAAAGGCAGATCGTAAGGAATAAAAATAGATTATAAACTACAAAAGAATAACAAATTTTTAACTGTAATAAATTTTCGGGCTATACAACTTCGAGCTTACAGAAAACTCGTAAATCTCATTTTTTCCCCCTCTTTAAAATTTACGCATGTATACGATTCAAATTTTTGTGGCAACATATTTTGTAAATATGAGGGATAGTCTTAGTTGTCTGAAATTTTTTTTTCTAACTTTTAAACAGCATTTTTTATATTTGTACTTTCATATGAAACTAAAATTGACATTTCTTCTATTCCTACAGATGTTGCAGGATTTGAGAGGGAAATATGAAGAGGCCCGGGAAGAAATTCGGGTGCTGCGAGAAGCAAATGACCGACTGAAAGAGGCACAAACTCATTCAAAAATGCTGATTCGGGTTATTTTTAAAAAATTTTTCTTAAATATCTTATAATAGTAATTCGGCAAACTGATAAAAAAATGCTTCTTTAAAATTTATAAATTTACTATCGAAATTTTACAGTGAAATGAGGTTTAGCTGTTTTCAATGCTTTTAACTCTTGGCGATAACTCTTATTTTTTTTCTCTGGATCCATAAAATGAAAATGAAAATTATATCGTCTGAATATTCAATATCAATAGTTTTATACATGAAGATAAAAAATAGCTAAACAAATTTGCAGTTACGATTGCAGTCTTTTTTTTTTTGGTTTGTCCGAAATCAAGATATAGGAATAAAGCTAAAAACTATACACTTTTATTTGTGAGACGCGTTCGTCTACTGAAGTGATTATTCACGAAACAGGTTGTTGTTACTTATGGCGTTTGCCACGGACAAGCCCCGCTGATACATCAGCAGGTTTTAAGCCTGAGATACGTTTCTTGTTTTACAAGTAGCGCCATCTAGGGCCAAGAGTACGACTTAGCTACACACACGTCACAACCCTTTTTAGGGGGTGGACTTCATTCATGCATATTCATTCCCTCCTCTCAGATCGTAATTTAGACCTGGAACAGAGAACGATCACCTCTGACCCAGTGGTATTACTCTCTACATAGAAGATTTTGCGACCACGAACAGATTTAACGAGCGCTAGCCGCCACACACTCGGGAATCTTTGTAATATTCAATATGATAAACATTTACTGGAATTACTTGTTGAAATTATAAATTAAAAATGATTAAACTTGAACCTAATGTAGTTGAATGTACACGGCCGAAAGTCTCAAATCGAGATCATCAAGTTTGGAGAGATCTTACTTTTTCATTTCCATTCAAATTTAACATTTGCTTGTCATGTTATCCATATTTGGGTAAAAAGTTCATTCTTTGTGGAATTTGATGCAAATAGAACACGTCAATGTATTATTTATATTTCTTCGTTTTATCTCGTTGACTGTTTGAATCGCTCGTGATTTCACACCTAATTCTCTCCAATAATAATGAAGAAATGGTAAAGTAAGCATCTATTAGTGACTCAGGACAGAGCACTTGCCTGAATAAAACGTGCCTGAAATCATTGAAGCGGTTTTTAATAGTACTGCTTTACTCAGTCATTGCACTTATATTTATTTTTTTAATGTATAAACAAAAAAAATGGAATTAGAGAAAAAAACAGTACAGATTCGATTATTAGATTAAATTTTTGTTATTTTTCATAATTGTTGAATACCGATTTCCTTATAATCATTCTTAGTTTTAAAACAATCCTTTCATCTGGAAGTACTCAATTTTAAAATGAGTTTCTTTTCATTCGAATCTGGATCAATGGAGTTAGTATTTTTCTCAACACTTTATTTATTTCTCAACCATGAACATTGGATGTGCGAGATAGGAGCAAAAGTGATTACACCTGATTATTAAAGACATTAGTGATGAGGTAAGAGCAATTTCGGCTGACATGCGCACAAAAACTAAGGGAGCATGAGCCTTAATGAGGAAATCTCAGTAAATAATTTTTTACAATATTATAGGGAAAGCAATTTGAATCCCATTTCGTTTTGATACACTGTATTCTGTATGACAATAGGGTGCATCTATGTTTTTCAAGCCCTTATACTATACTACCCCTAATTAATTCTATTTGGGAGGAAATGAACTCCTCCTTAATTTATGCGATTTTTAAAAATTTGAAATTAAGTGTCGAATAATATTTAAAGTGTTCTAGTTAATTATATTACTATAAAATCTTAAATTGAGT
>JAOUZG010006584.1:0-22569 GCA_026289955.1 Argiope argentata
AGCAAAAGGGACCCTTCAGCTCGAAGGATATTATCTAGCTGATAAGGCTGACGCTACAAATCTTTGTATGTTTTAATTAATTCTATTCTTCACAAAAGAGAAAATTTTGGAATTATGTATGTACGTGAAATGCTTTCTCTTGGTAAAAGAATGGGGGGGGGAAGACTGATTTTTTTTTTAATTGCAGCATTTTAATCATTCATGATCATTACAGAAAATATTTCACTTTTAGAATGCCTTTTAAAAGTTTTTATTAGAAACATGACCAAGTACTGGTGCAATTTGAATAAAAAAAAAGATAGGAGAAAACATTTGAAACATTTATAGCTTTTAAAGGGAGTTTCGATATCACATTAATAGATTAATGGGTAGAGAAGCTGCACATTTTAAAATTAAAGCAAAGTCAGTTTCTCAAGTGATTAGAAATAATTAGGCTTAAATTCTGGATAAATTGAAAGTATTACCTTCATTGAAGGGCTTTGTTAATAATGATAGTTCAAAAGCAATAGCATTATAAATGTCTTTGAAAGAATTTTTTTTATGTTGTGAAACTCTAAAAAAAGAGCAGTCTGGAATTTTAAATGCTATTAAAAAATAATGATTGTAGACAAACTCAGTTTGAATATTGTATTAAATGTTGCCAAATAACTATACTTAAATTTATGTATCTATTTAAACCTCATTTATTTATTTTAATTTTCTAACATATTTTAGTTTTAAGGTAGAAAAAATATTTTCATGTTCAAAATTTCTTTATATCTGAAGGAAGCAAGAAACTGTTTTTATCAAATCTTTTTTAATAATAAAACATGCATTTCTTATTTGGATTAATATTTGTATATGTACTGTGGATTTGAAATGTATTTTTTTTTTAATGAAAAGTATTTTGCAACTTTTATTTGTTAATGCTGTATTTTATTTTATTTCGTAGCATATGATACTAATAATGAATAAAATTATTTAAGTATCTAAAAATGAGTTTGTATCTCATAGGAGAGCATTGAAGAAAGACAAAATTAAAAAGATAAAAACTACTGAAGAATTGGAGCTTGAAAAAATTGCGGAACTTCAGAGTCTGACCTTAAAGCACTTACGGTTGAATGAAATGAATATGAAGAAGCTCAAACTAAAACCAGTTAGTTGCTTCATGATTTTGTTTCTAATGATGAATACCTACACTGGTGTGCAAAACTTAAGCAACAAGTGCGTTTTTTGTCATAACTCTACAAGAAATCAACCGATTGACATGAAATTTGAATATGATGTACATTATTTTGTACTTAAACGATAGTGAAAGAATAATGGCGCAGAAATGAATATAAAGCTTAAAGTAGGGTATGGAACAAAAAAAGGCTTTATTTGACATATAGTGGCGGTACACATTATTGCCTGAAGAAGCGTAAGTACAACTGGCAGATGTTCTCTAGTATGGGATATGCCCTCCCCTTGCTGCAATTATTGCTTGGCATCGTCTCTCCATGCTAAGCACCAGATTATCCAGGAGTTCTTGGGGTAAACGTCTCCATTCCTCCTTTAACGCATCTTTCAGCTGATGGGTGTTACCAGGAGGATACTGTCGTGTCGCAAGACGTCTCCCTAATGCATCCCACACATGCTCTATGGGATTTAGATCTGGAGAGTAAGCTGGCCAATTCATTCGTCTGATATCTTCACTTTCCAGTAGCTCTTGAACATTAGCAGTACGGTGTGGCCGTGCATTGTCATCCATAAAAATGAAGTCTGGTCCAATGGCCCCTCGAAACAGACGCACGTGGGGTAGGATTACCTCATTGCAGTAGCGATCTCCAGTTACAGAACCTCGGTCGAAGATCTGAAGCTCAGTCCGCCCGTTCAACATAATGCCACCCCAGACGAGAACTCCAGGACCACCGTAACGATCTCTTTCCACGATGTTATTGGGATGAAATCGAGCTCCAACCTCTCTCCAGATCAACTGACGTAGAGAATCGCTTGTAGCACTAAAACGACTCTCATCTGTGAAGAGGACACGACTCCATTGATGAGGTGTCCAGGTTTCGTGTTCTCTGCACCACTCTAAACGGTGCCGCCGATGGCTAACTTTTAAAGGTATGCAGCGTTCAGGACGTCTAGCAAATAAGCCACCTTTGTGAAGGCGTCTGGCCACTGTAAATCTTGATACTTGTCGTCCTGTGGCTGTGCACAGTTGCTGAGATATGGCGCTCGCTGACTGAAAACGGTTTCTTTTCGCCTGTACGACAATGTAACGGTCATCTGTTGGTGTTGTTTTCCTTGGACGGCCACCACCAACCTTCCGAACAGCTGTACCAGTAGTTTTAAAGACATTCCAAGCACGAGAAACAACACTTTTGTTGATCCCGAACTCTTCGGCGACACTGGTCACACTACGCCCCTCTTCAAGCTTCCCAATCATTCTTCCTCGAGTAAAGTCGTCTAAATGATTTCTTGAAGACATGTTTCACAAAACAAATCACTTGCACTTGCAGCGAATGTCTTTAACTACGGTGCTCTTCATCCTTTTATCACAGCTTTGACCTGCGCGCGCCGACCCACAAGGTTTACGTACACTTACATCACCTACGACGTTTTATTTCTAAAATTTGCATACAAGTAGTCTTTCTACTGAATTACGTGCATATTATACTGCAATTTCATGGCTATCTTATACTTTGTTGGGGAGCTGTGGCCGAAAAACCACTTGTTGCTTAAGTTTTGCACACCAGTGTATATATTTAATCATAATCAACTTTGAAAAAAAAAGGCTAAACTTTTCATATGAATGCTTAATAACTTTTTATTGTATATTAGAAACCCACCACAGTTCCAAAAGTAGCTGCTTTGAAAAGCGATAAAAGAGAAAAGTCTGTACTAGTGAAAAAATTTCAGAGAGGTAAGTTTTTTTCATTTCAAATATGTAATTATTTGCTTTACTTAAAACAATGTGTATCACTGAATATAGTCTAAAGCAGTGCAGCCATGTACCTACATTTGCTAATTTGGGATCAGTACATGCCATCAAAATGTAAAACTAAATTTATAAACTGCGTTTGAAATAGAAATATTATATCATCTAGTAGATTAGATGCATTTTTCCAGTTTGAAGTATTGGATATTTTTATGTAGTTAGGTTACACTTTACTTATTTATATATTTCTACTCTTTATCTCCTAATTTTCTTACATTTATTCCTTTGCTTATTGCACTTTGAAAATTATCTGACAATAAAAGATTATGCAGTTATTAAAGGAATAAAGTTTTTTTTCCTCTATAATTTAATGAACTGTACATCATTTTTTAAACATTTTTTTAGAATTATTATATATATAGTTAATTTATTGTTTTCAGATCTTGAAGAAGTTATTGAGAAATTGAATTCTAATAGAAATACAAGGTAAGTTGTGAAGTTGAAATATACCTTTCATAAGTTCTCATAATTCTCACAATAGATTTTGAAGATTTTTCGTATTTTAGAAAGCATTTTTTAAATTACAAGTTCAATTGTTTATCTAATGAACTTTCTTTGGAGGGGGAAAGAAACAAGTGACTTGCTGTAATATAAAGATTGTTTTGTTTTGTTTATTTAAAATATATACCTTAGTATTTTTTTAAATGCAGAATCAGCAACAAATCTATAGGCACTAATATAAATGCACAAGTTTAAAAATGTTAGATTTATAAAAAAAAGTTTTGTATTTTATATTTGCATTTCAAAATCTTGATTTTATTGAAAATAGATATATTGCTCCAAATCCTGCAAAACGCACAGAAAGACTAGGAGCAGTATCAAGTATATCTGAACAAGAACTTACTAGTTCTACTCATACTTTACAACCATCTGTTTCTGGTCTGTTGAATGAAGTTCAATTGACTGTTGATGAAAAAGAAATCATGAATGAAGTAAGTTGATTTTTTTTTTTTTGTTTCATGCTACATATCTCAATTTTAGATTCATATACTTATATTCAATTTTAATCTTTATGAACAGTTTTAGAATGTAATGTTAAAGATCTTTCTAATTAATAATTAACGCCAAATGTTTAGAAACATTAACAATTTTTTTAAATATTAACTTTCTATCCATTTATTTATAACTACCTAAAATCTGTCCTGTTATAATTTCTCCATAACTTCTAATATAACTTTAAAATTTGTAACATACTTTTGTACTTCAGCTTAGCTTCATGAGGGATCCGGGTCATTCTGGATTGCTATTTCATAAGAAGAATTCAAAGAAAGCAGCTCTTAAACCTTTTAATTTTCATGATAGAGTAAATGATTCTGGACCAGAAATTCTTTCAAAAAGTAGTATACACAAAGAAAATGTGCAGGTGACCAAAGTAATTTCATGTCACTTAAATACTTTTTTTGTTGTTTGTTTCTATGTAAACTTAACTGCCTTACTTGTGTTATCAATTTATTTTTTTACTTATTTTGGAATTTCATTAATATGTGGGCAAATAAATAGAATTGAGAATTCTGAAAGTTGTGACTCATTTGTTTATATAAGAATTGATTTGAAGCCTTAAAATTCACCATCAATTTTTTCATTCGATTTATCTTAAAAGTAACTTAAAATTCCTTTGAATTTACTATTGAGATAATTGTATCAAAATATCAGTATAATTATTACTGATTCCTGTTTAAATTTTGTGGTGATAGCAAGAGAAAAGTTGTTGTAGGTACACAGCAAAACTAAAATTTTTATATATATTTACGTTAAATAAAAAATTGAAAACAATTCCGAAAATATTTTAAAATTTTGAAATAATTCTTTGAAATGAGAGAATTCTTCAAAATTAAGTAGGAAAAAAGTAGTAGTCAGAAAGAAACATCTGAAGGAGAAAAAAAAAGTCAAAAACAATAGACAACTTTCTCTGAATTAACTGAAATATATTTAATCTTGTGTAAACTTTTGGATTACATTTTGTCTATATTTAAAGCAAGTGATGGGCCGTTTTTGTTCTCATATTTGCTTATTTTGAAAAATATTGTATTGTAATGGATATTGTGCAAATACTTTAGTTATCAGAATTTCTTGGGAAAGTTTGTTTTTCATTTAATTTCACATTAATAGTAATTATGTTTTACATGATATTGTAAAAACATGTTTTAAAGAAAATCAAAGGAATTTTTGAGTATCAATATTTTTACATGTTACTGATGTAGAAATTTTTTTGGGGGGGGGGGGTATTGAATTTAACTATTTTTATGAAATAGTAGATCCAATTCATTTTATCTAATAGGGCTCACCAGATCTTTGTTCTGTCTGTTATATTTTCAGAACTGTCAATACTTATTTAATTTTTGTCAAAATTTGGGGTGTTTAAATATTAATGGTGATTAACGTGGTATTAGTTTTGTTATATTTTATTTTTTAAATGAAGCTACATGGCCTATTTTACTATATATCTAATTTTTTAAAAGAAATATAGCTATTAACATCAAGTAACATACATTTGTATAGTTTTTGCCTGATGCCTTATTTTTTAACAAACTAATAATCGGCTAATCTATCATGATTACATTTTATTTATTTATTCTCCTTCAAAACTGAGAATAAAATATCATCTCATTAAATTTTATATTATTCAAAATTGGGTAATAAGTTTCTTTTGATTTCTTCCCTTTTTAGGTTCAATTTTCACATTCCTTTCACACATCTCATCTGAGAAAACAAAATAATAAAGAAAATTTTTGTATGAAAATGGCTCCAAAAAGTGATGCAGGCATCAGAAAAAAAACTTTTAAAGTAAGTTGTATGTTTGTTTCATTAATTTACCTTTGAATTTCATTTATTTACTCTGGTTCAAGATTTATCTAGTTATATTTGTGCTGTAAACTCTGCAATATGTTGAATGTAATTAAAGTTTTTAAATTTCAGTGAATTGTATTTAAAAAATTGGTGGTCCTTGACTTTTATCAAATTCATTTACTATAATTTATTCTGTAATGTACTGTAATTCATTATCTAATTTATTTTGAATTAATAGAGTTCTCATATTGACTTCAAGGATTCTCAATATTTCGGATTCTGCTGCTTAGTCAAGTTTACTTAGAGAAGAGTGTTGATTTTATATTGCATTACAATTGACATTCTTCTGCCTTTTAATATGAATTCATCAATTAATTATAATCATGAATGCCCTTCAATATATTAGAATTGTTATAATAAGATGTTTCTGTAATAATCTGCTTCTGCCTTTATTAAATTTTAAATTATATTATTTTATTTCTGATGTATATAAATCATAATCATTTATTATATACTTAATGTCATAATTGATTTTTTTAATGAATTTGGGGAGGGAATGTCCCTTTTGTTTTACTGTAAATTGGGAAAAGGAAAATCATCATGTTTTTACAATTAAGTATATCCATACATATATGAAAATTATTTCTTCAAAACAAGATAAGCTAAGTGAACAAAAATTGATTTGCTGTCTTCAGAATAGTCTATATATATATATATATATATATATATATATATATATATATATATATAATATGAAATTTGTTTAAGATTTGTAAAAATCCAGTTGTCATCATTCAATTTAGTATCTAATTTTTGATGGCATGAAGATTGTATACATTGGATATCAGTTTCTAAAGTTATTACTCAGAGAAATTACAAAATAAAAAAAATCTGAATTCAAGCAGAAAAAAATAATTTGCAATATTTGTAGAATATTTTTTAATAATTATATTATTGAAATCAGTCAAGCATTAGTAATTAAGACTAAAGTGTTTAAGAAAGCAATTTTATATTAATTTATTAAATTTTACACAAAATTATTACTGAAATGAACTGAATTGAAATTTCTCATTACAAATCTTTCTCTTTTTTTTACAGTTTTGATGATTATTTATCTGACCAGTATTAATGTAAATTGGAAATAAGGACTTTCAACACATGCATCATTTTTATTTGATAACATTTGCTATTTTATCAATCTTTTATTGTGTGTTTGTAATATTTGTATTTCAAATATATCTTTTCTCATTTTGTAGAAATGTTTTTATCAGAGGAACAAAAATAAATGTTTATATATATCATTTTTCCATTTAATTTTAAATTCATTTCCAACTCTTCTAAAATTGTAAAAAAGAATCTGTCGTATTATAAAATATATATGTGTAATGAAAAGTTTAAAGGTAATTTGAACTAATTTACTTAAATATCAGTAACATTGTTCACACAAAGAAAATATTTAATGTTATTGAAATATGTAAGAATATAAATACAGTAACTTTTTTAAAATTATAATTAAAGAAAGAAATTGGTGAAAAATAATATTAGCATCACTGAAGTTTTTTAAATTGTGTTGAAATGGCTTTTATATAACAATATTAAGAAAAAAATAAATCTTGATAGATGTTTATTTAAAACTTTAAAAACTCTTTGCTTAAAAAATATCTTCTATCCAGGAGGCCATTTGATACCTCTTAAGTACAATGGACTGCTCTATATATCTTGAATGATTGTTTTTCAGTGTGTGTGATACATTAAATGGACAAATATATCAGCCATAGCAACTATTGTGTACATTCTAATTTAATCTTCATACTTTTCATAGGCTTTAACATTTATTCAGAAGTTAATCAGCTTCTTTATTATTTTTATGTCTTTATTAAATGAAATTAATAATTCTATATTTTAAGCAATAGCTATTATTCTGGAACCTTTCATAAAGGAGCTGTAAATCTATATATTTCTAAATTGTAATTAATATTTCGTTCATTTGTGTCTAATAATTAATTTCATCTAGAAAAGTCTAATGATAGGGTATCGTAAATTTATTGCATTACAATGCTTTGAAAGCAAACTTAAATATATATCCTAGATCTGACAACATTTCAATTTCTTTTTATATATTTATTCAATTTGATAGTAGTTTGCAATTTTGTTAAAATTAACTGTGCATTTCTATAAGTTTAGAAATTATTCAACTGCAAAATATATATTAAATTCAAGATTTATACAATACTATTCAAAGTTACTTTACATATCTTCGAAATTTCAATATTGCCAATATCATTGGAATTCTTTATAATGTAGTATATTGGTTTAATATTAAATCTTGAAAAAAATATTTGGGAATATAATTTTTAAAATGTGGAATTAAATTAAGATTTATTTTATATTTTAACTATTGTATTGCAAAGATAATTCCAATGTGTAACCCATTTTTCTATATAGCAGTTATCAATACATTAAACATGTAAAATCTCAAATTAAATGCTCTAACAAAACTGTATGCCTATAATTTCAATTATATTTGAATCTATCTGAAAATGTTTCAAAATAAATGTTTTTGCCTGAACTAATAATTTATACATAGATATTAAAAGAACTTATAGCAAAGCTTTTTTTTTTTTTTGGAACGTAAGATTTTTAAAAAAAAAAAGTTAGTAACTTTAAGAACTGGACATTTACAAAAACCCATAAACTCTTAGAGTTATTGTACTTAACCCCAAAATAGTCTTCATGTTGCTTTAGGATTGGATATTAATATAACTAAACTAATTATAGCTTTATTCAGGTGTTACTCAAATCTATATAAAGGCACCAAGAACAACACACTTTTTACCATCAACACAAGTTGATGGTAAAAAGTCAAAATTTACTGCATTAATAATCCTTTCAAAAAATTTGAATTGCTGACTTTTTTTTGTTTAAAATTTTCACATCAACCTTTTACTTTTTAATAAAAATCAAAAAAAATTTGGGATATCAAAAAAGTTTTGCAATCATCCAAAAAAATTTAACTCAAAATTTTGACAAGTTTCCACTTTTCAGATATCCCTGAGTTTGGAAAACATATTTTTGGTATTATGTACATTGTCTATAAGCGCAATAATCCCCAAACACTTTGAGCCAAATGGGTGAAATTTGATAAATGATGGACTTCAGATTACACGTTTATATTTTTCTCAAATTTCAAGCTAAATTCATTTAGAACTTGTCTTTCTGGTGGCCCTAGTGGAAGTAATTACAATTAACTAAAAAAACATATAAATCTACTTAAATAAAATTTAGTACCTAAAATATAGATTCTTATCAAATTTTTATCCAAATCGGTCAAGGGAGTGGCGATTTGTTGCTGCATACTTTTGCATATACTTATGTATACAAAATGATTTATAAATGCGACAATTTAAATAAATGAAATTTCACATGAAACCTTATGAATACAATTGTACTTCTGTGATAAATTTTAGTTTCGATCAGTTGGGAAAATGCCATCTTAAATAATTTATTGTAATTTAAATAAATTCCATATTGTGGGTGTGTGTATATATATACCTTTTTGTAATTATTGTTCACCAAAGTTATGTATCTGTGGCCAAGGTTCACAAATTTATATGAGTGGAGAGAAATAAAATCTCTATTGTAAAAATATATGGAGGACCAAACTTCCTATTAAGTTTTTTTTTTTTTTCAGTGAAAATATTTTGAATCAGTGAAAATACATATGAATCTTATACTGATTACATATGAATGTTTATCATCTTACCTACATATAAAATGGTAATTTAAATTTTTTAAAATCATGAATGCAGTTTAACATGGTATTGGAAACAGTCTGCTATATTATTGTATTTATTTTACAGTTTATCTAATTTTACTTATATTTTTGAACTGTTTTTCAATATTGCTATGATAAAATAGGGTCCAAAATGGAGAGAATGAAAAAAAATTGTGCATGAGTGTAAAATTATTTTTTGTGGGGGGGGGGGAGACACCTATATAGATAAACAACGAAAATATTAAATATAAATACGTAAATAAAAAATTAAGCATGAAGCACACTATGAACTGAAATTTTGACCACTGCATTGCACAACCATCACATTAAAGTGGAAGTTGAATAAACTTCTTCTATAAGTTAATTACTTAAAAAATAATGTTACGAGCGAGCAAAACGCACGCCAAAGGTGAAAACGTTGGCTGCGCTTCACAGGATGCTCCGCGCCAGCCGGGTTGACTTGGCGGGAAGAATGTTCTGGTAACCGCGAGTCAATTCTGGTTGAACCGCGTTTTCTCCCGGCGCTTTCTCCCGCGTATATAAGAGGCGGGTTGCCTCTTCCTGGCAGTTAATCTCTCGAAGAGAAGCGTTTCGCTTGCTTGTAGCTTTTCGCTTGTTATTAGTGAGCTGTGTTGGCATTTGCTGTTAACGCTGTGTTATTGAGCTCGCTGTGATTGACTGTTGCTGTGCAAACCGTGTTTATTGTGCGTAAGACTTGCATTTACGCTGTAAGTGACTGATTATTGCTGAATTGTGTTTTCTGAAGTTTTGCCTTTTCAAGTCATCCTGTATATACCTGTAAATAGCTGTAAATAAATTTGTTTGTGCTGTCCTCTAATAAAGTCCATTCAATCCGAACCCGCTACGCTAAAAACGTAACAATAATTATTTTTGTAAATGTAAGTAAAATTGTGTTGTTGTTTTTTTTTCAGGAAAGAACCTATATATATAAACTTAAAATACGAACTTTATCTAAATATAAAATTTCATCCAAATAGTTAGAGCCATTTCCGTGATACACGAAATTATATAAATACAAGAATTGCTCGTTTAAAATTATGATATACGATGGGAGAAAGTGTGGGAAGATCACACTTGTCGATTTAAACCAGCAGAAGTAGTCTTCCCAAAAAATCCCCCTGAAACTTCCCCTAATGTTGACGAAGTAGAAATGCCTAAAATCTCCCCAATCATGCTCAAATTCACCAAGGATTACAATAAAATTCTCGAGCTCTTAAACTCTAAATTTGGTACTAGGAATAGCGTTTTAAGCAATAACTTTATTAAAGTCTTTCCCGATTTCATTGATACTCGCAGGCAAATCCAAGAATTTTGTAGAGAGAATGAATTTGAATATTATGTTATATCCCCCTCTAAGAACTACCAGACCCGTTAAAATTGTAATAAAAGATCTCCCAATAGATTACATGAACGACACCATAGAATCCCAATTAAAAAACCGAGGCTTCTCTGTTAATAGAGTTATTCGATTGTCCCAATTTAAATCAAGAAAACCACTTTCTGAACTTTTGGTCGAATTAAATAAAAATCATATTGTAGATGAAATTAATAACTAACAGAAATTGAAATTTTATAGTTTCCGTAGAGCGTTATCGTGGGCGTAACACCATCTCGCAGTGTCATAACTGCAGTTTATTTGGGCATACGTCGAGCAACTGTGCCTTTAAGTCTAGATGCATAAAACGTGGAAAAGATCGCAAAATCAGGAACTGTCCCATAAATGAAAAAGTAATCAACCAGAAGTGTATTAGCTGCGTGCAAAACGGACACACCGCTGCCTACAGAGGCTGTCCAAAATTCCCCAGAACACAAACCCTCAACTGAGTCGTAAAAATTATTTCCAGTCTAAATACACTCAACTGAATAGTTCCTACTCAAATATGCTCAAAACTAATCTCCCCCAACAGCCTCAAAAGCCTACTAGTGTTCCCTCCTCAGTTGATTCTCCACTTAACTCTGTATCAGAAATTACTGACATGTTTGACCTCCTAAACGAAATAAAATATCGGTTTTAAGATTTTTCTCAAAAAAGCACCCATACGAGAATTAAAAAATATCTCAAACCCAATGAAAAAACTATTTATCTTGTTTGAGTCTTTAAACCACACCTCAACTTCTTTAAAAAAATTTCACTGTTCCCTTCTCAAATGGCAACTTGTTGACCTAGCCAACAGCCAATGGAAAACCACCCTCTCTCACCTCCACGCCCACCCTCTAATGGTGTCTCCGTGAGCTCTCCAGCCCATGCCAATTTTCTCCCAGCAGCGCTCCAGTCATCATAGCCGAGCCCGAGGATAAGCCCCTGCCAGGGCTAGGTGCCTAGTCAACCCAACTCCTAGAAGGAGGTTATTACATCCCTTCAACAGCCAATCGCGATGAGTCCTGACACTCGCCAACTCCCCTATCCCACACTAAGGCAAATATTATTTAAACTGGATCAGACTGCCTCAACTCATTTCCAAATCACTTCTCTCTCCGGTCGTGCTAGGATGCAGACGTTGAGATATCGCTCTTGAACATGGAAAGACTTGGGAAAGAAGATTGGGGTGTGATTGAGACGAATCGCCGCCACTTGGTTGAAGCCGTGAGTCAGATTACCCTTACTCAGTTTCTGGGCGATCCGAGCCCTAATTTACTCATGCAAAGAAAACTGTCACGACTTAGCCAATACAGCAGAACAAGTTCAAATGCATCATTTGATTTTTATCATAGATCAGAAAAGTATTCCCCCCCAGATCCAGACAGAACAGCAGCTACTACAACTCGGGAAAATTAGGAGTAGTACCCAAAACAACAGCTGGCGCCATCTACAGCATCTTTACCTAATCACAAAGGCTTATCAACAACTCTGAGCAACTGGGGAGATAGAACTGACCAGGTCCTTGGAAAGGGTGGAAATCAGAACAACTGTGAAACTAATTCGAGCCATACAAGCACCAAAGAGATGATTATGGACACTGAAAACAAAACAACCAATATAAATAATAATAATGACGATGGATTCCAAAAGGTTAGCCCCAGAAAAACAGCCAAGAAAATAAGAACAGAAAATGAACCTGTCCCAATGTATATTTCCAATAAGTTTGACATCTTAGCAGAGCAGTCCGAAAGTCAGCCTGAAGTCACTCCGAAACCAGCCCCCATTAACCTCAAATTAAAGAGTAACTAAAACCTCATACTTCAAGAAATCCACAATAGTCACCCGATAACAACGAACTGACTCTTCAAAGACATAACTATTCAACCTGACAGAAGATTCAAGAGTGAAAATAATAGAATTCCTTACCTTGAAAAAAAGAAGAATTTATCCTTTCAGAAAGCTTTGAAGATAGACCCCTGAAAATCATTATAAAAGGCCTCCTCGGAGATACTGAGAAAGATGAAATTGTAAAAAAACTAACAATTCAAAAAATATACTGTAATCAGGATTTCTCAACTGAAAAACTACCGAAAAAACACCCTCCCCATATTCCTACTGGAAATTAAAAAACCAAGAGAAGCAATTAACATATATAATGAAAAATACCTTCTTCGTTTAAAAGTTAAAAGTGAGAGCTATGGGAAGAAGAATAGTGCAAATATTTGCTTTAACTGCTCTGAATTCCACCACTTAGCAAGGAATTGCAGACTCACGCCAAGGTGCATTAATTGTGGCAAATCTCATGCTACCAGAGACTGCGACATCAACGAAAAAATCCAAGACCCTGTTTGTATTAACTGCATTGAAACCGGGCACACAGTCGTCTGGAAAGATTGCAAAAAGTATCCCAAGCTAACTAACAAAAATGGAAAAAAACATACGCCAAAATAACTAGACCGTCAACAAGAAATCAACCTATGTTATCCCCTGCACAGTCGATGAAAATTGACAATATTCCTGATCTTCCCAAGTTAGAAGACCTCCCGACTATCCTGGAAACTCCCCCAAATTCTCCATGACCTGAGGGAAATCCTACAAGAATTTCTGAAAATAAAACATGCAGCTCAACTGGACAAGAAAACTGTAAACAAGGATGATTAAAAGGTCATCATACTGCCAACCGATAGTGCATTTGGAAGAAGGACCCGGGCGTGAGCCTATAACCTCCATTCCCTATCTGCTGCTTCACAAAGTACATAACACAATGATTCTTACTTAATAAAAAGAAGATCAATAATTAAGCTTAGGAAAAGAGAACAGATCAAACAAATGTTTAAAAAAAGCTGCTGAGAGATTTTAAATTTAGATCTTAACTGAGGAAATAAAAATAAAAAAGTAAAAAAATAACATTCTGAGAGAGTTTAAATTTAGTTCTTAACAATTTAGATAGAGATAAAAACATTTAGGAAAAAGGTTAGATAAATAATAATTTACTGGTTGGACAAATTCAGTCGATGATCAGCCAGCAATATGTAGAAGATTCAGGCAGGATTGGGAGGAAGAGTTGTCACAGCCAATATGAGAGCAGGGACTCAGTCTATCAGAGCGTTGAGGATAATGAGTTTCTTTTCTTCTCTGTCTTGGGCTTTCCTGGCTAGCTTAACAGCTTCTAAAAGGGCTGGGAATTCTTGAAAAATTTCTTTTAGTTCTCTCAGGATCTGAAGAGTTTCTGCTATTGAGGGAAGGTCTTCTGATGTAGTTGGCGTTGGGTTGTGTATAGGGATATTGTTGGCTGGCTGTGTTTCTTCTGCGCTATATATGCGTAAGAGGGTCTTCCATTTCTGATTGTTAGCTTCGGAATTTCCGGCATCCTTTCCAGGCCGCGGTTTGTCCAGACTCGTGGCAGATGAGGCATATGGGATCTTTAATGGTTTCTTTAATTTGGCAGTCTCGGGTGCGGTGGTCCGCGCCACATTTAACACATTTTGGTGCAAGCCTGCAACTCCTCACAGAGTGGTAGAAACCTGAGCAGTTGTAGCACATGGTGGCTGAACTTCTTTTCTTGTAGGTTTCGATTCTGATTATGAAGTGCAGTAGATTTTTTTCATTGTAGATGTTACTTAGGGTTTTTTTTTTTTTAATTTCTGCTCGGTAGATAGATTGGAGCGTCTTTGTTTTGAAATTCTTTAGCTTCGAGATTCTTAATACTTCATAGATTCTTTTTCTTAGTTTGTCAGCGATGTCGTCTTTCTCGGTGTCACCAGGAAGGCCTTTGATGATAATCTGGAGGGGTCTTTCTAAGAAGCTTTCGGAGAGGAATAATTCTTCTTTTTTTTTCCGTGAGAAGGTCTATGATTTTAAGTCTTTCTTCTTCTGAGCTCGGCTGGATAGCTATCATTCCTCTAATGAGTCTGTTGGTTGTTTTGAGAGATTTCTTGCAGGGTTATGGCGTCATTATTCTTGATTCTGAGGTTAATTGAGGCTGGCTTGGAGATGATATCTGAGGAGTTTTCTTGCTGCTCTTTGAGGGTTCCAAATTTATTGCTTGTTTTGATGCGTGCAATTCCGTGTTCTGGCCTTGGTTGCTTGGCTGCTCGTCTTGGGCTTATTGGTTGGAATCTTTGCGAGTTTGGGGTTTCGTTTTCTTGGGCTGGTTCAATTTCCATTTCTTCAGTGCTTGTAGCGGCTATTTGGTTCTCAGAGCTTGGTTTTTCTCCATTAACTGCCTGTGCTGCTTCGACTCTGTTGCCCAGTTTTCTCGGTCAGTTGGTTGGAGTTCGTGAGTGATTTCTTCGACTGTAGATGGCGCCACTGTAGTGGCTTGTTTACTTTTTTCTGTGCTGTTTGTTGTGACCAGCCGATCTTGTTCGGCCTGTGGTAGGGATTTTTTCTTTTCTTCCGTCTTCCTAATTAGTCTTTTCCTTCTGCGGCTGACTTCATTTTTCTTGAACATATTTTCTATGGATCTTATTAGGAGGTCTCAGTATAAGGCTGTTAGGTCGTCTCTTTGCAGGGCCTCTTCTACTTCGTCCTGAGTTTTAGGTGGCATGGTAAATGGTCGGAGTGTGTCCATAAAGTCCTCGCCTGGTTGTACCTTAATAAACTTTATGACTTCTGTGAGCGGATTAAGACTCATTCCTAGCAGAGCATGCTAAACGATCTCTAGAGTGATCTCTAGCGATAGCGATCTCAAGTGTTCGAATGACTCGAAAGCAAAAATGCCATCATGCAAAAATGCCGTCATCATACTGAACGCACTCATCGGCTAAGCTCAACAATGTTTCTTCCCTATCCATCCTGTAAACAGCTTTTTCTGATTGGCCCACTTTGAACAATAGATCATCCAGCTCCTCCAAAACTCGCCAAGATCTGACCTACCTCCCCAACCCCTACTCCATTGCAGAGGTCTCACCTGATTGCTCGCCTCCTCCTCTACTCCTCCAGACTTGCAGCCACAGCAGCTTAAGTTCATTCCAGGTTTAGGAGTCATGTGAAGAACATCTACCAGGCTCCTCGAAGAGTGTAGCAGCAAATACTGACCGTCATGCCGCTCTTGATTCTACCATTACCGAGGATATGTCCCTGCTGGGGCTAGGCGCCCCGTCACTATCACTATTTCAACTCATTTCTATATCACGTTGCAGAGGACGTTTGATTATTGAAAGCCAAGCTGCTTTCTACTCACCATTACGGGGGCTATGCACCCAGGCAACCCATCATCTAGAAGACTATTGCATCGATTCTTGCTTCTGTAATGACAGATTATAAATATTTAAGTGCTTTTTAACGGTAACTAATCGTTGGCGCACAAGAGATGGAGCGTAACATTTTCGTAATAGAGATGAAATTTGGATTTTTGCGCAAGGCCATTTCTAGGGTGTACCGCGATTACCAGATTTCCGGTAAAACTTCAAATATCCAATAGCGGTGTGACTTGAAAGATACCTTGATAGGACGGGATCATCTACGTATGAAGGGGGGAATGTAATATGAAACATACGTTTAACACTTCGTCAAACTTCTGTGAATTCGAATGCAGGCCCATCAACAAGTGTCAATGCAAGCATTGTGCAACGTAACCTAATTGATATGGACTTTCGCAGCCTCACACCATCTCCTATACCATTAGTGACTTCGTGACCCCTTTGTTGTATAATGTGTCGAAAATAATCAACTTAAAAACAGTTTTTTTTAAAAAAATACTAATATTAAATTAATCATTTTCCGGTTAATACACCATGAAATCTGATGATAAATATTATGCTTTGCTTCGTTACCAAAAACAGCAAAAATGAGATATAATTATCAAAAACTGAAATTACAAATTTATGTAAAATGAATCGTAAGTTTCCTCAGTATCGATATTTTTACCTTTAAATACTGAAAAATGTATTGAAAAATAAAAAATACTGTATTCTTAAATTTTAAAAATTCATAAACGATCGATCATTCTTAAGTGAATGTAACAAAAACACATCCAAGGTATCAGTTGATATCAGTTTTATGTACGATATTAATGTAAAATCTTAAAGTTGGCATTTGGTAAATAGCCAACTTTAGGTGGAAAAGGATTAAAAGGATTCGTGGATTCCCTTCAATCTAAAGCCACAAAAGCACAACCCACCTTTTTGGCATTATGCTATCTCAAAATTTTAGCAGCCTGAGCAGACATCTCTGAAAAAAATGAAGAGATGTAGGCTAATCCCCAACCCCTCAAGAGGAGAAAAGGAAATCCCAGAAACACAATACATCCTTCTCTTTTGTCCTCAGTGTTCCATTCTCTTAACCGAAATAAAGATAAAAAGAGAAATCGGTGAATGGGTTTGAAAAGTGAACGGGCCTATTATTCTTGGAATTATACTAACAAACATCGAATTGCTTATCATTAGAATTTACCGGAGAGCTGACTTTTCTCTTTCCATTGAAGTCGTCGCTCCGATAAATACAGTCGCTCAAAAAAATATATGAGCACCGGTACCCCTTTTGTTTCTAACCAAAGCCTTTTTTCTTTTCCTTTTTTTTTTTTTTTTGGATCCACCCGTTTTTCGCACGACGCCTCTTTGGCAAAAGGGTTCTCAATTTTCAATCTTGGTTTCCCATGAACGAATGGTAGTGATCTTTTTAAAAAATGGCATTTCAGTTTATTTTTTTTAGATGCCAACTTCGGTGAACTTTTAAATTTTAATAGATGAATGTTCCCAAGATTCCACAAACGATTCACCAACATGGGCAAAGACAAAATATATACATAGGTTAGTGGTGTCAACATCAAGTTTAAATCAAAACAAAAAACTTCATATGAAACTGCTGCATTTCAGTTTTTTTTTAAGGGGGTAGGTAAATAATCAATCTGACGATGGACATCATCAATGCTAAAATCTGCCTGGAGATGAAAGAAGAATCATTCACCGTCAATGATTCATCCAAAGATGCGTCTACGAGTACATTTCTGTAAAGTATTTAATGCACGCTTTTTTGCTTTTCTACCAAAATTTCAAGTCAGCTCATTTATTCCCTTTTCCAATACGATTTAGATGTAGTAGGTGCAATGCTAATACTTTTTTTTTCATTTTACCTGTAGCTTTACCTTCTTACTCCAACAAAAAAAATATTTCAGAGCTGATCGTGTAGATGATCCTTTATAGTTTAATCTACCATTTGTAGTAACAACATCCCACATTGTTGGCAAAAGTATCTTTTTCGAAACACCGAAATCAAAGATCAGTCTTACTCTTAATTTTTTTTTTTTACTTATCCATGAGAAAAAAAAATCGGTGATAAACACAGGTGCACGCTTGTTTCTTTTGCTATAAAGTTTTAATTTACAACCGTTATCGTCTCAATTTTTTTCATATCTTATCATTTATCGAGCTTTATTTCGTGTCGTGACTCTTTAATGATATTCTTAAAAATTGAATTGTAATTAATAAACTGATAGCACTCAGATTGATACCGTAAAAGTATTTTTGTTGAAATCTGGCAGATATACAGTCGAGATGGATAACCATTATTTTTTTTAATCTCTTATTATCTATGTAAAAAAAGACAAATGAATCTTGGAGTTTTTATTTTCCTCACACAAAAATATTCATTGACATTTGTTTTATATAAAGTTTGTTGAATTATTTCAAGTCGAGATTGAGAAAAGAAACACACATTACTTTAAAGTGATTTCATTACATTTTTTTTATCTATCCAATTTTATCTATTTTAAAAAATGAATATTTAAGCAATGTCATAAATGCAAAAACATAAAAAAGGAGAGATTATTTTTAACTCGTCAAGTGATCTCATTACATTATTTTTTCCTATATCCAATTTTTATTTATTTAAAAAAATGAATATCTAAGCAATTTTATACCTGCAAACATATAAAAAAGGAGAGATTTTTTAAAAAATTACTTTATCTCGTTAATAGAGTGATCTAATTATATTTTATCTACTCAGAGTTTCTTACTTTAAATAATTCTAGCAAGTTTTTATAGCTAAAAAAACAATACTTACACACACATAAAAAAAGAAGACATTTGTTTTATAATAACAAATTATTTTATTGGAACAAAAAAGCACATTTTTTTAAAAAAAGAGTATTCATACAATAAAAAAAAGCACATTTAAAATAAAAGAGTATTTATACAAAAAAAGCACATTTAAAATAAAAGTATTTACTACAATCAAAAAAGAGTATTTACTACATTTCTTGCCTCTGGAGATCTTCCAAGGCTTTATCGAGTTTAGCCATTTGTTTTTTATATCCTCAATAATAATCATTTTTTCTAAACTAGTCCCAATCGAAAATTGGGGAGCCGACGATTTCAGAAAGGGCATATTCATCCAATCTGTAGGGGACGCAGCTGGAGACTCTGGAGGTGGCAGAGACGGGGAGGTCTCTTGGAACACTGGCATACTATTGAATTCTGAAGGGGGCACAGGTAGAGACATCTCTGGACGGAGCACAGGCACGTTCGAAGACTCTGGACGGGGCACAAGTAGAGATATCTCTGGAAAAACAGGCACGTTCGAAGACTCTGGACGGGGCACAGGTAGAGATATCTCTGGAAAAACAGGCACGTTCGAAGACTCTAGACAAGGCATCTCTGGAGGAAAAGCTGTTCCGTTAAACCATACCGTCTCGTTTTCCATTCGAACGGCCACGGGGGATGGTTGTTGAGGCACCGAAGAGTCTGGAAGCATGCACTTTTCTATGGCCTCGTCCATCAACTTGACTCTTTTAAAATTCTCGTTCTGTTGACTCTTTCTTTTCTTTTTCCCCCGGGGACTTGCAGTTTGCTGGAGCAGCGTCGTGTCGCACAAGGGGCTTTTCCACACACCGGGATCCATCCACGATTCGGTGGAAACGACGTTCAGTCCAAAAAAAGTCTTTTGGACAGTCATAATCAGGTAGGTGGTGCCCGAAGGCACCGCGTAATTCGAATAAGGTTGTAGTACGTACCTTCTGTAAATGTACTGATCGTGCCTGATCGTAAAAACGTTTCTCCTCCATCAGATTCGGTTTCTTGTCGTCCTCTTCCAACAGGTAAAAGAGCACAGGGGCATCGGTGGTTCTGTACAAGTGAATGTATCCCGGTTTCACGGTGCGTTGGCCGAACGTGAAATATGCTTTCACCATGTATAGGTCATCGTTCCACAAGAAGCAGCACCTCGGGTCGCTGTAACGTCGCCTCTCGCCATGAGAGTTGTTGCGCAGTGACTTTCTAAATCTTGTTTCCAGTGACTGAAAATCAATTTTTTCGGGTCGAAACTCCGAAGGGCCGGTTGCAGAAAGCTTGGCTGTTCGAGTGAAATTGTCCATCAAGAGTTCGTCGTCCCACAGCTTCGGCGTGCTCGTCTTGAGAGTTATAAACTTTAAAATATTACCTTCGTCCAGGAGATAGGTAAAGACTCTCACCTCGGGCAAGTTTAAAAAATATTCTTTTCTATAAGTCTTCCTCGGATGCGACAGGGGTCCCGAGGGTACCTCGGCAGTGAGGGCCGCTGGAAATATGTCGTACTTGCCCATGATTCTCCGTTCAAAGACTGATGCCAGAGCGAGTCGATGCAGCCTTTTTCAATAGTCGCTAGGCAGGAAACGGGATATCCTGTTTCCGGCCTAGTGAATCAGCATATCCACTTCGTACCGAAAAAAATGTTGGACCCCTCCTTTGATACCTAACCACCTGACGCAATTCGTACTCATGCAAAACGAGCACGGTCCCAGGCCTCGGGGTTCTTCGAAGCTATTTATTGTCATGAAATGAACAGAATGATTATCGCTCCACGTCTTTATGCATTTCTGCAGCAAGTGTAGAGAGAGGGCATCGACACAGAAAAGGCTCCTACCTTTTCAACTCGCCTGGTATATGTCTTCGCCCAGCATCTGCATCCAGGTTTCGTAATCCAGGCGATGCGTGGTGACGAACCCGTTTGACAGCAGGTACTCGCCTTCTCTGAGGGCCAAGACGTAATTGGTCGTATGCTTGAAATGTGCTTGTTTGGCGGCTTCTGGGTCCAGCAGGGCTTCCACGAGTGGTTCGGGGGTGGTATCGAAAGAGGACTCTTGAGCAAATGGACTTTTCGAGGGAGTTTCGGGACAGAGTCGAGTCTGGGATCTTTGGAGTCTACTTCAGGCTACTCGGACTCTCGGGAGTCGACTTTGGGCTGCTCGCAGTCTGCTTTGGGTGGCTTGGGCTCTTTGAAAGAAGGTTCGGGCTGCTTAAAGTCTGCGAATCGTCGTTTTTTTACTTCGGGCTGCTTGGAGTTTTCGGACTGCTGATTTTCGGGTCGTCTTTTCACTGTAAATTTTCGAGGAAAACCCAAGTCTTTGAACCTAGAAGAGGTCTCTGGTATTTCGATTGTACTCTTTACCTTCTTTGGAAACTCTTTCTTCGGGCTCGGTGGTCTCTTCAGAGGATTTGACTTTCGATCTGCCGTCTTCTTTGGTGCAGATGTCGATTTTGAAAGGTAAGGACTAATTTTTACCTTTTTAACAGGTGGGTTCTTTTGGACTTATGGCTCTGGAGAAGAAGGCTCTTGCTCTGATGGGGCTGGGATGTGAGGGGCTGGAAAAGAAGGCTCTTGCTCTGGTGGGGCTGGGCTGTGAGGTTCGTAGACTGGAGAAGACGGCTCTGGTTCTAGATCTTTGATAGGAGACAATACCTCGTTCAAGAAATCAGGCAAGTCCGATTGGCCACCAAAGGGCTCTTCGTCCATAAGCATCGGCGTGGGGGGGGGGGGTATTCCATCTCCTTCAAAGCCCAAAGTCTAAAAAGATTAAAAAGAACTGCTAAAAGAGTCTCGTCGAGTCCAAGGAAAGAAGCTGCGTGCTACAAAACTGCAGGTGACTTTTTATTACACTCTGAGCGGAAATCTCATGAAGGTTGAACGATCGCACACACTAAAAAAATACGGCGTCGTTTCCTACCTACTTGGAAATGTTATGCTTTCGTCTCGATGTATTTAACTAAAGAGGATTTCCGTTCGCCCTCGTAGAGTAACCTGTTTATGGGAAAGCGATTTCCTTTCGAGAAGGCAGGATGTTAGGGTCTATTCGATAACAATTTCAATTTCCGTTTCTTTTCTCTCTTTTTTTAAAGGATATCTTGTCAATTTAAAATAATAAAGACCTTTTTCGTCAAAGATCGAAGCCGTATGGCATTCAAAAATGGAAATGCAATGAAGATTTCTAGTGTTTTTTAAAAAATTAGTATGTCATCCAAGATTGGAGATGTCGTATACTCGATAAAGAGTTTAAGTTTTTTTTTTTTTATCTTCAACCGGCGTCGAGTTTTAAAAAATAAGTATTTCGTCCAAGATTGGCGATTTCAATCGGTGTCGAGTTTTAAAAAATGAGATTCGTCGATGTTTCGAGATTTCAAATGTGATCCGTCGTCAGTCCGTTGCTAGATTAGGAATGTGCTCTCTGCTCAATCCACTGGTCTTTTATGGCCTACAGTTGAAAAAAAAAAACTTACATCCGGCTGCTCGAAGAATACACAGGCACATTTGTATGACGCCTTTCGTACCGTAACGAGGTATTGTAATTAGACATCGGTACCCAATATTCAATTCACACACACACACAATGGGTCGTTGAAGTAATATTAGCCAATACCGAAAAAAAAACCCCAAATATTTATTTTAATAAACGAGTAAACTAGTCAA
>JAOUZG010006589.1:0-13130 GCA_026289955.1 Argiope argentata
GGAAACAAAATAATAAAAACAATAAAAAGAAAAAATATTTATGCGTTTATATAAGTGACTGAATTTTTTTATATTTATGTATTGGTTAGCGCAAAGACCATTAAAACTGATTCGCCAATTACAAGATAAACTTAACAAGAGACGGAGTATTTAATTCATAACTATCGCGTCTTCAGTCGCCCGTCAAAGAAACTTGGAAGTTCTCCCTGTATACTGCCCAAAGAGAGATTAAGAGAGGACAGCTCATTTGTGACTGTTAGCCCAACAGCATGCGTAATCTTCAACTCATAAAATGAGGAATGCATTAAAATTTTCAACCTTTGCCAAGGAAGGCAGTCACATTTCTCGAACTCCATAATTTTATTGCGCCGCGAACCAAAACTCTTATTAAGGGCAGTGAATCGAAATTAAAATACGTATCGTCTACGAAGTGACAGCCGGCTGTAAGCGCGGAAAAGTACTCAAAATCTATATCCTGTAGAAAATTCGAAAGACGATAAAATAGTTTCATTCGTGTTTTGCCATATCGAAATTTATGCACCCGTAATGCTAGCCGGTAAAGGGTATAGATAACACTCCGGCTCGATAGGAAGGGTATATAACGACACTGGAATTTTACGCAAACGACGTGCGATCTATTCATCAGGTTCTTCGGCGCGGCGAAATGGGCAAAGCGCTGTAAAGTGTGCATGTAAATGTCTCTCGGAATGGGAGTTATGGACAATCTAATTTCCTTGAGTTGAGTACTTTGAAACGTGATAGATTGGAGGGGGGAGCTTTTTTTTCCATGAACCGCAATAAAAATGCCAGAGGCTGAGGAAACTGGCCTTCGGAACCCACGTCACGGACGATCGCGAGCTCCGATCGTTTTCGAATAGGGAGGATTCTAACGAACTTCTTTCAGCTCCCCCCCCCCACTTTTTTTCTGGGGAAAAATTGGCAGGGGAAATTTATGTGATTGCTATTAATTGAAAAGCACTGGCTGTGATTTAAATACAAGACCAACCGTGGCTTTAAGTTTTCCATTAATTTTTACTTTCTCATATACAAAGTAATCAAAGAGTATTGCAATCCTCAAACAATTCGAACTTGAGATTTTTACAAATATCAATTTTTCAAACTGAATTCGTAAACACATTTTTTGAACTGAATTCGCTGAATTCGTAAAACGCATTTTTTGAACTGAATTCACTGAATTCGTAAAACACATTTTTTTGAACTGAATTCACTGAATTCGTAAAACACATTTTTTGAACTAAGCCTATATATCTGTGAACATGATAACTGACAAGCGCTTTAAACTAGATGAATGAAATTTTGTATATAGACTTTACACTGCATTAGCTAACATCTTTCAAATTTTGAACAAGAGGTGAGTTGTTTGATTGTCCGAGTATAAGTGAGCACGATAACTATTAAAAGTAAAGAGCTAGATAAATGAAATTTGGTATAGAGATCAAGCATCTAAAATGTGAACTCCTTTTGAATTTTGAACTAAATATGTCAAAGAGTTGAGTATCTGTCAGTTGATACTTTCGTATGTATGTAAATGAAATAACTCAAAAACACAAATGATCCTGTGACTACAATATAAATTCCATGCCAAATTCCGGTTTCAATTGGTGAAATAAAAGGATTCCAAAATATAAATTTGATCTTCTGGTTTTGGCACCTTAACCACCCATGCAAATTGCTGGAGATTAATCGCCTAAAAACGTCAAGAGTTGTGCGATGAATTTAGTAAAAATGTTTAATTCAATGTAAAAATAAATGTTCATAACTAATGTTCGCTTATATCATGCAAAGCATTTACAGTCTTAACCAAATTTCACAATTTTTTTGGCGGGTAAGGGGGTTAACAACTTTATTAGAGTTTAAGCGAGACAGATTTGGGGTAACCTTTCCCTTCGATTTTAAGTGCAGTTTGAATATAAAAAGAACAGGCAAATAGAATGATATAAATCTATAATCCTGGCCGTCTCATCCAGAGAGTTAAATAGGTTATAACCCAAATTCTCCATTGATTCAAGAGGGTCTAAAATGTTAATATACTGATTTTTTAAATTAAAAAAAATCATTTAATTATAAATATAATAAAGATAAAAAATATGAAATGTTTTGGTAACTAGACAACTATAAAATTCGTAATTTTACATAATATATATATATAGTCCAAAAAATATTCAAATAGGAGCCATAAAAAAGAAAATGCTAAACTATGCACTTCAGATATTAACTATATCACCAGTGATAAAATAGATGACTGTACGCTGATATGTAATATATGTCACATAACATCACTTCAAGTATTGCAATTATAAATTTATTTAAGTAGTGTCACGGACATGAAATGGAAAACAAATAATATCTTTTGAGGGTCTTCCACTGCAGGCCTCTCAAACATGAGGATAAGAAGCTTTCGGTATAGTGGCTGATTCTCGCCGCCCTGGTGGGTACAGAAAGATGTGGGGGTGGTTACCTCCCACCAATGATGAGGCATACTTCCTAAGGGAAGAGTTTTATCGAGGCAGGTGATGGTCCTTAGGACTCAATCACAGTTCTCGCCAGTGCTCCTGTCACAATGGTTAGGCCATTCAATTTTATCCGTATATATTCGTGGGGTAATGATATCTCTTGAGGGTAATGATATCTCTTGATTCTCATAAGCCTATCAAAGCCGAAATCCAGTTGCTTAACGTAAGAAACATCTTTGCTTTTGTATCTTAAATAATTGACAGAAGCGTGTCCGTTGCCAGAATTATCAAGACACACATGGATATGATAAAAACAATCACAAAATAAAAGCAGAAAGCTGTGAGATGAGGATAGTTGTTGTTTACAAAACGATATACTCAGAAAAGTGAAAGAAAGAATAGAAAAAAAAGAAGAAAAAAAGCATTCACAGAATTACATAAACAGAACTTGAATCTTTCATTGTACAGAACGTTCTTTCTTACCTAAACCATCATAGTAAATAGCGATTTGGTTCAGGATTTAACTTCCTTTATAAGTGGTTAATCTACTATCAAATGACATTTTCAGAAATTTGTCTGAAGGATTCATAACAACAATGACAAAAGCAATTAATATATATTAAAAGATAATTCAAGAGTGCGTGGCTGGTGCTCGTTAAATCTGTAGTGGTCAAAAAGTTCTCCATGTCGAGAGTAATACCACTAGGGGTATTGAGTCAGAGGTGATCGTTCTCTGTTTCAGATCTAAATTACGATCTGTAGATAGATGAATGAAATGCATGAATGAAGCCTACCACATAAAAAGGGTTTATGACGTGTGTGAGCTAGAAGTCAGATTTCTGCCCTCGGTTGCTCAGAGGTCCATGCTCTCAGAAGCTACTGCACCCCTCTTTGTGTTGTAAAGTGGAACACGAGAACAACAACAAAAGGTAATTCAAAAAATAAAATAATGTAAAAGCTAAAGGAAAAAACCAATGAAAAGAAAAACGAAAAATTAAAATGTGCTAGAGAATTGATTAATTATAGGAATAAATGAGTAAAAAGTTATGAAAACATATAAAACGTTCATATATGCGCAAACAATATATAACGAAAAATAATATTAAAACTACAGCAATTTGGAGGCGAAAAATCAATACTTTTGTCATTTTACTGACTTTCCTTGTTTTAATAGATGAGTGAGCAGATCAAGATAATCATCAATAATTCTCCCAAATTCATACATTTTGCAATCAAACGTTGTAAATGAAATTCAGTTTTCAAATGTATTTCTAAGATTCTTCTAATGCATGCTTTTCCGTAAATAATTTTTAACTCTTTAATTTTACACCATAAGTAAATTTATTTTTCTAATTTCATAATGTTTTATGGAATTTTAATTAAAAAATGAGCATTACAATATCATACTTTATGAAAAAGTTAAAATGATTAAAGAAACACTCATTAAAGAAACATCTTCTTAGGGACATGAAAGCAAGATAGTTTAGAAATTGAAAAGGAGAGAAGTTTGAAAGATACCGTTACTTGGTAAATACGGTAATATTATGTTGGCCAATCTGATTTTGTAATTAAATGTTTGTTAGAAAAGGCATGTATATGTTATTTTTTATTTTTCGGAATGGTTAATAATAGTGAAACTTTTATTTATTTATTCTGCATAAAAATCTACAATGAGCCAAATAAAATATGTTGAATGCATGGCATTACTTCCATGCATAGATAAGGCTTGTAAAAAAATCTTGTGTGCTTAATTGCGAATGGAGATATTTAGTAACTAGAATTTTGTATTGGGGAATGTAAAAAAACCCTACTTAAAATGATCAAATTAAAACATTAAAGAAATGCATTAAGCATGCAAATTTTCTGCTAGAAATAAAATAAAACAAGCGGAATAATGATAAAAGATGAAAATGAAATCTGCTATGTTTATTTCAATGTATCCTGTCAGAACATAATTTCTTAAACGGCCAAGACCTTCGTGCTCGTGCAAGTTAAATTATATTTTTATTCATTTTAATTGTTTCATTGAATTAGCAACTTTAGCATTGCAAACAATGAAAAAACTTTGTCTCGCATTTATTGTTTAAAAAATTATCACATTTCCTATCTATTTCATTTAATATAATCACGTGTCCAAAATGGCATTTTTCTAGAATATTTGCTGTAGTCATTAACTTACTTTTTTAAAAAAAATCAGAGCTTTTGTAAATGAAATGGCATCACGATATTAAAAGCTGATTTTTTTGAGATGCTCGTGCAGGTAATAAAATTTTTATTTTTCGCCCACAGATTTTTGTTGACGTCACAAACCTCATTCCCAAAACATCATCATATTTTGGCATGATAAAAATTAGCTGAATTGGCCAAGCCGTTCTTGAGTTTTGAGCTCAGCAACACATTAAGCGATTCATTTTTATTCATTAAGATATTCATGTGTATACATAACAAATTTTATCCATTTAGTTTTTGGGTGTTTGATTTATTACATTCGTAGATGGACGAAATTTTGTCTAAAATCTTTTTCGGCACTGACAGGTCGAAAACTTAGGGATACAGCAACATCTCTAGGCTTATTTTTTTTAAAGAATATTACAATCTTTTCTTTTTGCATATTTCCTGTTCTAGAAAGTATTTAAAATGGTGAACAGTTCCTTATTTCCATAAAAGGAAATGCAAGTTAATTACTTTAATTTCTACGACTCCCGGTTTGGATCTAAAGAAATCATCTGCTTGTTTTCAAAAAGCCAAAACAATCTCGTCGATCGACATTCGGATACATCCCGTTTCACTCCATAAACAAATAATATCCATCTCCAAATGACACCGTATCTGAAGACCATCAGTAGATATTAACGAAAGTATTCGGGTGTGGGTAATATCTTCCCGCGGCACATGAAGAACTGGTCACTTATTTTTGCCGAGCAGAAGTGTTTGTCACCGGATAGAACTTGAAGCAGGCTTTTCTGCAGCTTATTAGCAAGTATACGGAATCCTAATTAAAGTGCAATTCAGCAATAAGTTGTCTCCTGACAGAATAACTCCAACTTAATTATGAGTTATTTCGGGCACTCTTTTCAAAATGCTGTCAAGAGCACTCAAGGATGCAATGAGGTTCGAACCCGGAGGACTTCCTGATTAAGGGGGACTTTCTCCCTCGACTAAGACTTTCCGTTTCGGATGGGTTTTTCGTTTTCTTGCTTTTTTATTCTTGATCGTTTGTTGTACTGTAGTCGGAATTTCTCGCTTTTCGAAGACCGTTAAAGCAGCCACTCTTTCGAAGTGCAATTAATTTGCATTTTTCGACTGAGTGGAAATTAATTGCGAATATTAATAGCGCCTCGTGTTGGTGGGGTCAAGAAAGGCGTTAAGTGTGCTTTTGTGTCTGCGTGTTACTGCATTCTTCTCGCTGCCTTTCCCAAATGTTGTTCTGCATTGAAACGTGATGAAGTGTTGTTTGTGCGACTCGGGCTTTTTTATTTTTAGTTTCGTGTTGTGGATCTTTGGAGGCTGTTTCATTTCAACAGGAGGACAGTCATTTATTTCGAATCGAAGTATCGCTGGCAGAGAATTTATATAAACACGATTAATTTTAAGGGAAGCAGTCTAAGATATACTAGATGAACGCATTGAAATTTCTTTAGAATAAGATTGGTTATAAAAAATTCGTAAAAATGTTTTTGTAATTGATATTTTATAACATATATCGCCACTTAACAAATAATATTATTTACCACGATTTACGAAATTTTTCAACAGGCAAAAATAATTTCTTGAGTTTTATTATAAATATTTTTTTTTCACGTCTGATATGATTCACGTTGTCAATGGATTCTTCAGCGCTTTTTCATATGCATTAGGATGCGTTTAATTTGACAAAATAAGGATGAGAAAATGAGATGTTTAAATTTAGTAATAAAGTTAATTCTCTAAATACGCTTATCTTTCAACATACCCCTTAGTGAGATAGAATCGTCGAAAAGTGGTAATCTCAAGATAATAAAACGAACAGTATAATTTCATGTTTATATCGGAGGTGAAAGAAATTGTAATTATTTGTTATGGGATGTGAACACTTTAACCCATTCGCTGCCAATCACGAATATACTCGTGGCTGGCAGGGTCTTACCCATTGCCAGCACGAATATACTCGTGATAATTTCAATATATTATAACGTACAACTTGTTAAACTTGCAAACTTTTTATGACCACAAACATAAATATACAAGTGTAAAAACATAAATATACAAAAAAAAAAAAAAAAACTACAAATAAAGTGTTTTTACGAAAATTCTACTTTATTTAACCCATTCACTGCCAAGCCAAAATTGTATGAGGTTATTCGCATTGCCAACCACGAGTATAATCGTGTTTGATTTTTATACACGTAAATGGTTATTTATGACAAAATATGTGTATTTATTTTGAAATAATAAAACTTAGATAAACAATAGCACTCAAAACAGAAATAACAATGGGAGTAACCTCATACAATTTAGGATTGGCAACGAATGGGTTAATATTTCTTATTTATTCTTTAAAATTTGAAAAAAAAATTAGATAGGGGATGCTTTTTGTTAAGAATAAGACTAAGAATTTAAAATACGGTTTTGAAATATTAAAAACTACATTACGTTTTAACTTACTGAATATAGCGTTTTCTAAAAACCATTGGTCTTCATTTGGTGAGGTTTTGCAAATTTTAAAAGCTTTTCTGATTTTGGTAGTGGCCATGGTGGCAAGGTCACAGCTCGTGAGGCATAAGATTTGAGGTGCGATATCCGATTCCACCGAGGCTTCGTCTTGTAAGAGGTTCAGTTGCACGTTAAACCCGTTAGGGCCAAACGTCCTCCCGCTGGTGTGGTGAGGAGATGGGGGTTCCAGCTTAGGTGTTGTCTTCTCAACTGATAGCAGTATAAATTTACGAGGTCCGTTCCAAAATAGTCCTCGTGCTGCTTTACAATGGTAAGTTAATATTAGCTTGTGGTGACTCCGGATTGTGCTAGGCCCGAACTCCCAATCTTATGGTTAGTTGCCGAGTAACATGACCACTAAGCAAAAGTGACACTTCAGCTCGAGGGCTGTTATCTGGCTTATAAAGCCTTCACCTCAAGTTAAACTGATTTCGGTAACCGATGAATGGTTTATTTTTCAGCAATTCGATTTTCAAATTCAGTTTGTTTAACCACTTCGCATACAATGACGTGTCTGACACGCGCTTCGAATTACTGAATTTTTATTTTCAAGTCTGCAATTAAGCCACAGAATTAAATATTTAAATACGAAAAAATCAATATGAAACAATTTGGTATCCCAAATGTTCCATATATTATTAAAAAAATCAAATTAACAATAAATTGCCGAAATAGGATGAGTTATCAATTTAGAAAGTTAAATAAATTCGTATGTTAAGTGGTTAATTACAGTTTTAGCTTTTCTTTCAATGTTTTAAGAAGTTTCAGCAACAAGTCTAACTGCATTTATTTTAAGATTAATCTTAGTCTTCTTCTTCGAAAAAAAATTGAAATCACTCGAAATACCTTTCTTTTCTCTTTCACTTTTATTTTCAATCAATCCATCGCTTTTAAATTTCCGATCATTTTCTGAACACACGCGTGGCTTTTACATCAATTTTAGCTATTTCTAGTTATGATTATCCTTTAAAAAATAATCTTAATACACATTTCTTTATATCAATACGGTATTCTATTCAAGAAGTCATTTTCCATTTAGAAGTTCGTTTTTAACTTAATATAACAAACTTCATCACTCATAAATGAAAATTAAAAGGGTTTAAGATAAGATTACGCAAAATTGGATTAAAATAGCAGTCAAAAAGAAAATATTCAGATGTAATTAAGAGTATTTTTCATAAGTGTGTTTGTTCTCAATTCTTTATACCGCAAAGTTACCTAATAAAGATTTAAAGCTGTATAAATAATGAATATTACTGAATTTTTTTTTGAGTAAAGTAAAATGTCCATTATTTAATGAGTCTACAAAGAGTTACATTATAATTCGAATTTTTGGCATGATTCATCATATAAAGTGTTAATTTGCACACGGAGTGTAATCTCAATTATTTTAGTCTCTGAATTTTTTTTTGAGAAATAAATAAATAAATATTTGTAGGAGATTAATAATTAAGTAAATATTTTCATGGAGTCGATATACTCATCTTTCTCGACGGTTAATAATTTTTCCGCTTTTCAAATGTAATAGTTTTTGTCTCAGTTTATACTAGCCCATATATGGTTCTATAAAAAAATCAAAATATAAAACTGTTACATTATTTTAGTTTTAATATGTGTTATTGATATTTAAATAAAGCTATTTCCACTGTGAAACAATTCTTTTCTAACGCTTTATTAATTCATGCAGTAAAGGGTTAACCTATTCACTGACAGAGAAATTTACAGACGCTTAATCTTACAGCAGTTTCCCAAGGGATATTTAGTAAATAGCAGTTAATGGGTTAATATTCATATAATAAAACGAAATATAATGTATTTGCATCTTATTTATACTAATATGATATATCTATATTTCTCTATTCTAATATGTATTTCTCATTCCTAATATATATGCTTCAAAACTCAATTAGTATTAAAATTAGCATATTAGTACTCGATTCTTTAATAGTAACACATTTATTGGTTTATGATAATTTAGCTACAAAACAAAAAAAGTAATACTATCCATATTCTAATAAAATATAGACAGTATTTGGCTCTATTTTTTCTAACTTAAAATATCCAGTCATAACAATGACGAAATCGGATAGAAAGGAAAAGAAAGGTTTGTTTTGAAAACACAAGGTAAATTAACTGTTTTCACGTTCGATAATGATAGCCGCGAAACATTTTCTCACAGTTACTAAAATATTTATGAGTTGCTGTTTTATTATTATATAGCTTTAACAATATATTACATATAACTTTTAATAACAGTCCACTCCAATAATATACTAAAGTTTCTAGTTTTGATGTAACCAACTAAAAAAATAAAAATTCCACAAAATATTGCTGAATGAAGGTTGTTATCGAAAGCTACATGTTTTTTTCTGGGGCGGACTTAGTAATTTTGTATTCTGGCATTGCAATGAGGACGACGGTTAATTTAATTTCTTAGTATCTAAATTTACTTGCTGAAAAATCTTGAGAATGTTTGACACATAGCGATGCCATTAATATGAACAAAGGGTGTATATGAATTATGTATATACAGTCTGTACGCAAGTACTGTATCAGTATACGCAAACTGTATTCATGGAATTGGGTCTTGAACCCAAGATACAATACTACAGGAGTCCAAAATATTAGTTTGGGGAAAAAGAAATCCATTATTATTTTACAGACATCTTCCGAGAAAATAATGGATTTTTTCCCATTATTTTCAAAAATTCCAAATGGAAAGAAAATAATGGAAAGAAATCCATTATTTTCTCGGTAGATGGCTGTAAAATAATAATGGATTTCTTTTTCCCCAACCAAATATGTATTGTTTCATAATAGAGATATAGAATTTTCAACTCTTATTTTAATTTGCTTTTTGGTTCCCAAATTTCGATTCAATATATTTTTCAAAACACTGCCGATGACTAGTTTAGGTGCTCAGATGATGGGGATGTCACTTGCTGTCACTAGTTCCAAAATACTGTGGTATATACTACAGAGAGAATGTTTGACCTTGAAGGATGTGGCGTGTACGAAGTTCGCATATGCGGGTGTTCTCCGATGGAATTGAGTTTCGAGCCTAGAACACTGGTGTTAAATACGAAACATTTCCACGAGGACACCTCAGCGTCTTCTATTTGCTTTGAACAATTTGGTTATTAATTCCACGTATCCGTTACTTTAAAATTTTGAACATGAATAGGGTAGCTTTTATTGGATACAAAATAATTAATTGATTGTTAATACATAATTTAAAACAAAACAGCTTACACGAATAAATATGACGTGAATCTATAAAATATTCTATTATTGGAAATAGAAGCATAATGCTAATTAGTGATGATGATATCTTTTGTGTTTGCTTATTGAAAAGAAAAAAGGATTATATAAATGGAATAAAATTTTATTACAAGAAATTTTCATTTATTGGAGGTAGCATAATTGATAAAATTGTGACGCGTAAGAGAAAGTTTCGAATTTGCATCTCTGGGTAAATGGAAAAACATAGAAAATGAATCGAGAGAAAGAGGAAGTTAATTCAAAGATAAGATGAGAAAAACAACTTATAATATGAAAAAATCATTAACAGATATAGACGTTGCCAAATAAACGTTTTCCTAACGGTGACTTTACTTCAACGAAGAATAAATTATCCAATAATAAACAGGAAATTACGCCTTCTCTTTTAGGAGACTAAAAAATAAGATTCTAAACAGCAGCTAAATAAATAGAAAAATTAAGTTTTTTTTTATCAATCGTAACGAAGAAAAGTGAATTGAGTCAGTTAGGAGTTTCAATCTTTATGCTTCGTTATATTAATTTTATTTTTGTACATCAAACACTCATCCTTAAAGAAAAATCGTAGCTCATTTCCACAACTGCTTTTTTAAATCTAAAATTAGTATAAAAAAATTCAGCACATTTAATTTAAAATCACAATTATGATAAATAAATTCGCAATTATGACACAGTAGTTTGTAATATGAAATCAATTCTCTGAATAATATTAAAATTTTTATTAAAATGTACTTCCTCTATTTCAATGAAAAATCTTTGATAATATTAACTCACTTGCTTCCTTACTTAAATTCTTGTATCCTAGTGCCTGTGGCAGGTTAATAACTACCAATCATTAATTGTAACTGCAAATTAAGCTGAAATTACAGTCATGTTATTACAAAATATATGTCAGCATATTATTATAAGCTATTGTACAGTAATTACTGTTCTTTAGTAAACATTTTAAGTTATACTGTTGTTATAAACATTGAAGTGTCTAGTGCTGTTTCTTTAAAAGACAGATTAATTATCTATGTAGGATAAGTGTTCTTAGTATGCGTTTATTTTGTCCTTCGTAAGTAAATATAGTAAATAATGCAGTAATATTATAAACTTAAAAATATTGTATATTTCAGCTTTTTATTGTATGTTTGAAAGATTTTTTTAAATAAAAAAATTAACTTCTTATTTGACCAAACTATTTCTGTTTTTCCAAGATTAACCTGATCTTTCTGAAAATGAACGAAAAAATGAATTGTTAGATCATGCATTAAAAAAAATTCTTTTAAATCGACTTATTTTCTATCACTCACATACGTATTTGTTGATTTATTTATCTGAGTAAAATAATATTTTTTAATTTCCTTTTTACATTTCTACAACTTCAGGGTGACTTGAGGGTTCCAAGTTAACAACTTGATTCTACTGAAGAAACGGAGTGTAAACGAGTCTGATATTCGTTAAATCTGTTGAATCCAAGTCTCTTTTTGTTTTGTGGTACTGAAGTTTGGATAATGGGTACAAGTTCAAGTATCTTCATCAATTTACCGAATTCAAAACTATAAGGCTCACTTTAATATAAACTTGGTATTTCGTCAAAATTTGGCTTTAATATAGTTTAATTTTGCAGTTTAAAAATAACAGAAAAATGCAGTCATAATTAGATACCTCGCCTGTTGTCGCCCTCATTAAATTTTGAATATATATTTTGTGAATTGCACTTTTCTCTTGCATACGATATTTTGTATGGTTACTAAGCAATTTTTGGAGAAAAGATGCCAGTCAAGGTTTCGTTTGGTTCAATATTTCGTGAACTGTGTCAAACTACCTTTCATACGTTGGCGTCCTGGCATAAAGGTAGCGCATCTTCCCCGTGATATGGGCCTCCTAGGTTCTAATCTCGGTTCGGGTATGATTGTTTTTCTTCTGTATTCTATTTGTAAGGTGTGCAAATAAGCACCCAGTAAAAAGAAGTTTTGCAAGTGAATGTGATGAAATAGTTAAGTCGTACTTTTGAGCCTTAGTTGGCGCTACTGAAAAAAACAAGAGACGCTCGCTCGGCTTAAATCACCCACAGATAACTGTCAGCGTGCCATAAGTCTAAGGTGCCATAAGTCACACACTAACATTTCGTATTGTTTCCAAAAGCAACGTTAATCTAATTTAGCAATACTAAAACTTAAATGTATGCAAGTGTTATAGTTAAGAAAAATATTAATCCTCCCATTGTTTATCCAGCTATTTTTGCTGAATGGAATTCGATATATTTTCCACTTTATCTCCCAATTTTCTTGGACTAATGCTTATATCTTTTACTATTACAGCATTGGATAGTATTAAGATATTATGAGGTAACAACCAAAAACCACACTTGTCCTGCCTTGGCAATGGATTGAAATAACCCAGTATCAAGGCAGTATTATGTGTATTGACCAAGTGCCAAGACACATAATATCGGCCTGAACGACAGCTTGTCACCGGTGATACATCCAAAGAGCAACAACACTCTTATGGCTCTTTTTATTATATAATTTTATGGCTCTTTTTATCATTTATAGAATATCATATAAGGAACAGTTTGCTTCGTTTAAAGTAACTCTTTAGCTTGCTAGTAAACGTTTTATCAAAACAGTTTTAAAAATAATATTTATGAAAGAAATATTTATTCCTAATTGATTACAAAGCAACGAAGAACCACCCTTG
>JAOUZG010006600.1:0-11452 GCA_026289955.1 Argiope argentata
GTGTAAACTTTCATTAACTTTTTATATTATACTGAGAAATGCCCAGACGCTATTGAGGGAAAATGTTAACAAAAAATCTAATTAAATGAAGAAAAAAATCTTTACTAATGAATGCAGTTTACTCGGGAAATTTAGCAATTTTGAAGTGCAATAATCTGCTCAGTAGAGTATTATTATTATTTTTTTACTTAAGTTGCTCGGAATCATACACTAAAAATATATCGGTCTCTAAACAACCTTTTCATTTTAAATAGAAAAGAGCTGAGGAATCTATGAATGAAAGCAATTACATGGAGTGGTTTATGCTTCTTCTTGATTTGGTGTTGGAAGGAAAAGTTTGGATCTTTTTATTCACCGATACTCTCTACCGAAGGGTCCATTTCCAATTAATTAGTTCAGGAGGTCAGATGAGAAGACCCATCGTTATCGTCATCATAGAGTTGTCTTTCGATATTATAGCTCTCTTCTCACGAAGATCAACTAATTAATTCTATTTAGAGAGGGAACATGATAGTCACGCAGTAGATGAGAGATAATATAACGGTATCATCTGTCAACTAATACGGATTCTAAGTGGATAATTGCCTAACAAGTCGTAAAATTGACTTGTAATTAAATCGTAGTTTCTCAACTATTGTGTTGAGTTGACCAGGTGAGAAACCATCGGTAGTCAGAAAAATACTTAAATATGGGCAATGATATTTATTTTCTGCAGATTACCAGACATATTTTCTACGCCAGTTGGGGAAACGTAATACTAATAAAGAATTTTTTATCGCCTTTATTCTGTTTTATTTTAATGCAAAAATACTTCAGAAGGAATCCTAAAGATCAATTAATTAACAATGCTTAATTTTAAATGCTTCAAACACTAAGAAAATAAATAGAATCATTTGAAACAATCAATCGAAAACATGCTAAGCCTGACCTCATTAGCGTGGAAAAGAAGAAAATCAAAATCTTTACCATTTGGCGATGGAGAAATGAAGATTTTTTTGCTGGGAAGTTAGTTTTCAGCTAATAAAAAATTAACCACTCAATTAAACGGAATGAAAAGTAGCCTATGTCCTATTCTAGACTACAATCTATCTCTGTGTTAAATTTCATCTAAATTTCGTCCAGGTATTCTGACTTGATTGTCAAACGTCATCTATCTCTTTATCAAAACTTTCCCATTTATAATAGTATAGATATATAATATACCAACTGGATACTTGAAAACAAATCTGTCTGTTTTTGTGATATTGTCAAGATTTTTTATTTTGTCAATATTAATTATTTAACAGACTTTGGAATTAGGCGGGCAATTTAAAGTGATCCAGAAAAACTTTTCAGTTATAATATATTTCTCTTCTCCTTTCGTAATTCTCTTATTACATACTGTCTCTTTTTTTAAAGAAAACTAGGAGGTAGCCCCCAATAGTTAGTTTTGTGGCCTTTTTTCATCATATCAGAACATGATGTTGTTTATGGGATGAGGGTTTTGGCGTCAAAAAAAATGCGCAGGCAAAAAATTGAAATTTTATTATCTACACGAACATTTCAAAAAATCAGCTTTAAATAACACGTTGCCATCGCATTTACAAAAGTTCTGATAAAAAAAAATAAGTTAATGACTATAGCAAATGAAACATAGAAAAATGTCATTTTCAGCACGCGATTATGTGAAATGAAATAAGTAGGAAATGGGATATATTTTTTTAAAACAATCAATGCGAGACAAAGGTTTTTTTGGATCGTTTGCAGTACTAAAATGACTCATTCAATGGAACGATTAAAGTGAATAAAAAATACAATTCAACTCGCACGAGCACGTGGTGATTGGCCGTTCAAGAAATAATGTTCTGACACGATGCATTGAAATGTGCATTGAGGATTTGATTTTCAATCTTTATTTTAAACTGTAGGTAAGATACGAGTAATTTCTCCGGTTTTTTAGAAACCAAATGAAGATGTGAAAATGAAAATTAATTTAGTTATACCGATGTCCCGTTTTAAAGTAACACCAGGGCTCTGTACTGGGACGGACCTCATAAGTTTGAACTGCTGTCAGATAATGAGGACGATACCTGGATTGGTACCCACTCCCCAAGTTTCCAAATCACTCCAGTGAGAGGACTTCTCGTGTTGACGAATTTAATGAACACCAAATCCGCTTACACAATGGTTCTTCTTTGGACTTGGATTTCGAACCTCAAACCCTAAAAAAAAAGTCTTTTAATTTTTATTTAATTTCAAATGTTAGTAAACGGATTTAAATGTATTACACTAACACCAAGAATTGTGTTCTGAAATTAATTTTACTGTATTTTAATATGAATATGCTTGAGTACCTGTCTCTAGTAAAACAGATGAAAGCACACAATTAAATAATCTGAAGACATAGAATCATCAGACCCTTTTCGCTCCCTTGCCTAGGCAGGTGCCTATTTAACAAGTCAATCCAGGTTTCAATGTAATGCTCAGTTTCTGCTTCGGTCTGTCACAATAAACCAAACCTTGTCACTTTTCTTATTTCGCTACCCGAATGAAAATCTAGTTATCGTAATTCTTGCCGTTAAGGTCTTCTGATACTCCACCCCCCTGGTGCTTTTTTTCCCGCGAACGCAGACACTTCTCTCCATCCGTCTGGCGCCACGCCCTTGTTTTCGTCCGGGGATTTCGCCAAATCCGCGCAGATTTATTAGAAGCTTGTGGAAATATCGGGGCGAATCTTCGCTGCCGGAGTCTTAAGGAAGATGTCCGGCTCCATAAGTGGCGATATTTGTTACAAAAGTTTCTAAATGAATAAGTCAAAAGCAGTCGAGTGAGTTTCTTTATTTGCAGAAAATTGTATGTTCTCTCAATGACACTGGAATTTAAAGCAGGGGTGGGCCGATTTTTTGAGGGTACGAGCTATTTCTAATTTTCTCAAAGTGTTGCTGTCCACCCAGTGGCGTAGATCTATAATATATGTTGTAAATTGATAATAAATCTTTAATGTATACATGAATGAATAACAAGAAATATAATAATTGTCACAAATATAATAATATCAAATGATGCATTTAATATCTAAAAATTCAATAAAAAGATTAGAATGAAATCTGCTAAGCATATTTCAATGTATCTTTTCAGAACATCATTTCTTGAACGGCCAAGCACCACGTACTCGTGCGAGTTAAATCATATTTTTATTCATTTTAATTGTTTCATTGAATGAGTTACTTTAGTATTGCAAACGATTGAAAAAAACATTATCTTGCCTTTATTGTTTTTAAAAAATATCACATTTCCTATTCATTTCATATCATATAATCACCTGCTCACACTTACATTTTTCTATGCTTTATTTGCTGTAGTAATTAATTTTTTAAAATCAGAGCATTTGTAAATGGGATGTTAGCGCTTTCAAAAGCTGATTTTTTTGAGATGCTCGTGCAGATAATAAAATTTTAATTTTTCGCCTACGGATTTTTGCTGACGACACAAAACCTCATTCCTAAAACAATATCATGTTCTGACATTATAAAATACATTAACAAATTTATCATTTTCATCTGGTTAGTTCTAGTAGTTATAGTTAGTAGAAGACTTCGGCTACATACTGCGGCTGCGGTGGCCTGGTGGTAAGGTTTCGATTCGTGAGTAGTAGGGTGTCCGGCTCGAGACCCTATTCTACCGAAAAAATTCTTGCAAGGGTGCCAGTTGTTCTTTAAATCTGTCATGGCCAAATGTCCTCTTACTGGTGTGATGGGGAGAAGATGGTGCCAACTCAGATGTCATCCTCGTCATCTGACCATGGCTCAAATTTACGGGGTCTGTCCCAAATAGCCCTAGTGGGCTTTACAAGGGGACGTTTATATAATTAAACTAAACTCGGCTGCATACTGCCCGCTAATATTACGAATTTTAAGTGGTCGTCTGTGAGACAGGAATGATATGTTGTCTTAATTATATTCATCTTTCGAAATGCATATACAATCAGATAGGGAGAACCGAACAAAACAGATAGATGATATGCAACTTTTTAAAAATTTAGAATATGCGTATTATTCTTAGGTTCTGAACAAAGTGCTTTTAAAATTTTGTCACTTTGAGAGAGAACTACACTGTTTTCCTCAAACGATAAAGATAATACAAATTTCCATAAATATATTTCTTTTAGTGTGGGCATTTCAGGTCTTAGTAAAGGAGGTTATTTCGAAATATCTTGATATTCCACTGGTTGATCGCGATCTACTAAATATCCAAACTTGATTTAAAACAAAGGAAAGATATATTGTCAACGCTATTATATTTTTGAAAAAAATATTGCCAATACTATTGGAGATTATAAGAAATACAAGTACTTAGGCATTAGACCGTCTATCACTATCGCCAAATTTGAAGTCGTCACCAATGAGTTGCTTAACTGCCAATTATGGCAAAAACCGCCATTATTTTAAAAATTGTTCAAACCTTAACTGCCGTTCGCCATTTTTCCGCCGTTGATCTTTATCGCCAAATTGAAATCCGTCGCCAATGAGTTACTAAACTGTTGGCAACCATTGGCGAAGACGGTATAATACGTATGCACCGAAATATGTGCGATATAAAAAAAATGAAATGTTTCGATTTTCATATTAACATCTAGCATAGGATGCTTTTTGAAAGAAATAAATTCTTTTTAAAATGACACTTGCAGAATAAGCAGAGCTACTTTAATATTGAAATTCTTTATTCGTTTTGTTAAAAAAATATAAGACAAGCCGCAAGGCCTTTCGGAATTAGAAATCAATTGTCATATGAAGTTATCTTTATTAGTCAGAGTGATACCATATCATAGTTGTATTATTACGATATCGAGAGAACTGGTTTCATTATTTTTTTTGTAGATTGTTTTTGTTAATATCCAGTAATGCGGATAACGATATCAAATTGTTTTATTTTTTGGCCATTCGAATTCCTTTAAGTTTACATTTTGCGTTATTTGAATAAATTCTTAGTGTTGAACTCATTACATTTCTCCTTCTCCAATAGCTTGCGGCAGTGTTAGCGGATAGCGCCAGGCCCGAACTCCCAGTCTTTTGGTCAGTGGCCGAGTAACATGCCGATCGAGCAAAAGGGACCTTTTGGCTCGAGGGATGTTATCTGGCTTATACAGAATTTCATCACAAGCTGTTTGAGTAAATTTCTGATTAAAAAAATGAGTGCATTTGTATGATATATTGGGTTTGTGCATAATTATCAGGCGTTTTTAAACGATATTGTCAGACATTCTTGAACACTATAAAAAGGGAACATAAAAATTCAACAATAACATTTTTAAATGATTAATCTAAGACATAGTGACCATGTATTTCAATAACTGCTTCCCATTTTCTGGAAGATGTCCGATTCCACAGGCAAAGAATTCACAATTCTTGGATGCAATCCATGATTTGACGCCCTCTTTTAAGTTATCGAAATCGCCATAAACTTTGTTCTCCTACCTTTTTTTAGCAACCATTTAGCAACCTAGTAGTCGTAGGGCGCTTCTGTGCGAGAATTTGGCGAGTGTGGAAGCAGTTTCCAACCCTTATTGGCGATGCATTCGACAACACGTCGCTCAATATGTGAACGTGCATTATGATGGAAGACGTTGAGCGTAATATGACGTATATGAGCATGATTGTCGACACACATTTTTATAACCTAAGAGTAGACCAATATTTTAATTCCTTAATTTATAAAATATTGTAAGTTTTTATAAAATGTAGAACATCACAAAAACGCTTGCTAATTATGCACCAATTTAATATATGGATTTTAAATTTAAAGAAAGAAACGGTGTAAATATAGAGTTTGGGACTTTCTTTTATAAAATTCGGGATAAATGCTCAGAACATTATTTTAACTTAGAAGCACGAAAATACTCGTGTGCTTAAAAATATCTGAAATATATAGGAAATTTTGGGCAATAGCTATAATAATGCAGAGTTAAATTCATATTCCGGAGATAAGTTCAGTTTTGAATGTAACAATTACTTACGACTTTTAGCAAAAAATTTTTATTACTATACGTTGCATATTTCTAAAACAAATTTAGAAAAAATTCTTTTTAAAAAAATTTCTTTCTGTTTAAAGAGTTCCTTGAAGAGGAAGATGCTTCAGAAAGAAATGCCTGTTGCAAATCCTTTTTTATGTCATCTCTAATCAAGAAATTGATTACTATACCGTCTCAAATTAGAAATATCCATGGAAAATGTTATAGAGTAATTAACATGAAATAATGAAATCTTAGATTTGAAAATGCATTTTCCCCATTTTTATTTTTGATTGCATGGCGTGGGTTTTTGGGGATATCATAACAAACGAAATAATTGTTGACTCTAGACTTTCGCCAAAAGGCCAGCAATTCTAATTCTATCTAATATTATAGTACACAAGAGTGTTGAGAATTATAAAAGTCGTCAGAAACTTCTGATAAGTAATCTGGTAATATTTTTAAGTTATCATTCTTTTTGCAATTTGCTTGATTTTAGTTCTTTTTCTATCACTTGCTTTCTGTAATTTTATTTCACCGTAATTTGTCTTCTGTAATTTGCTAGATTGCAAAAATTGTTATCAGCTATACATTATTGAACTATAGCTAAAACGTGCCCTAAGAACTTTACTTCATGCTTTACAAAACAAAGCAGCTCATCAAATCAGCATCATGTCATGATAAAAGTGGACATGAATTCCCGGCATTTTATCCGTTAATATTTTTAGGTTCTCATTCTTTTTGTAATTGGCTTGACTGTAATTTGTTTTCTGCAGTTTTGCTTCATTGTAATTTGACTTCTGTAATTTTACTCCATTGCAATTTGCTTTCTGTAATTTTACTCCATTATAATTTGCTTTCTGTAATTTTACTCCATTATAATTTCCTTTCTGTAATTTGTTAGATTGTAAAAATGTTATCAGCTATACATTATTTCAGAAACTATAAATAAAACGCACGAAGAACTTGACTTCATGATTTATAAAACAAAACAGCCCTTTAAATCTGTATCGTGCCATGATAAAGGTAGTCATGAATTCCTCGCAATCAATTCAATAATATTTTTAGGTTCTTATTCTTTTTATAGTTGGCTTGATTGTAACTAGTTTTCTGCAATTATACTTCATTGTAATTTGATTTCTGTAATTTTACTCCATTGTAACTTCCTTTTTGTCATTTTACTCCATTGTAATTTCCTTTTTGTCATTTTACTCCATTGTAATTTCCTTTTTGTCATTTTACTTCATAGTAATTTCCTTTTTCAAATTTGATAGAATGAAAAAATTGTTGTCAGCTATATATTATTTGAGAAACTACAACACACACTAAAAACTTTACTTCATACTTTACAAAACAAAGTGGCTCGTCAAATCAGCATCATACCATGGTTTATCCGGAATCACGATACCCCCAAAAGATCTTTAGATAAGATATATTGACTAGTGCATATAAACCAAAATATTCTTTACCCCCTGCCAAGCCAAACTCGGTTCTTGCTTCATTAAACCGCTATCAATCAGTCAAAAGATTCTTTGCAGAAACTGGGCACTAATGATCTGAAACCCTTAAGGAAAAGAAATCTGTGGATGCCCAAAACTTCTAGGACAGGAAAAAAAAAGAAAGAAAACTTATCAGCAACTAACTCTTCCAAGACTTGGTGTCCCATTCGATCTAGATAATTCATGGACAAATCGTATAGCCGATATAAAAATTTAAAAAGTATTTAAATCCACTTAAAATTCCCTTTCAGTTTCTTTTTTCCCTTCTCATAACACTATTTGAGAAAAGGAAAAAGTTATTTTATATTATATATTGCTATAAAATGACACATTCAAATTTATATGGTATTATTGTTTCAGATGTCCTTTTTTTACTCTTTCATATATGAAGTATTCAAAAAGAAAGTACTGTAATCGTTAAAAAAAGATTCAAACACAAGATTTCTACGAATATTCACGTTTCAAAAAATATATTTTGGGTATTATATCTATATGCTTGTCTACTCTTTTTTCTATGAATATGATACCGCAAAATCGTTTTGAGCTAGGTGGATAAAATTTGATGTGTACTCCTCTCTTTTCTAAATTTATAAAAATTCTTATCAAATTTTGAAAAAAAAAAAATATAAAAGCAAAAAGAATCTGTATGTTCAGGTATCCAAATATAAACTAAAGCGATAATTACAAAACGCAGAGGTCTAGGTAAATAGAATTTGGTTGATGTAACAGTTGAAATGTAAAGATATCATCAAATATGGAGCCACATCTGTCCAGGTGTTAAACCTTCCATCGGTCTGTAATTTATGTTAAAGCTATTACTCAGAAACGCAATAACATAAATACATGAAATTTAGTTTATAACTATAAATACAATTGTGTATAAATTTTTATTATCATGTCAGAACATGATATTGATTTGGGAATGAGGTTTGTGGTTCTGCAAAACTCTGTAGCTGAAAAATAAGAAAATCCGTTGGCAAAAATTGGATCAAAATATCAGCTTTTAATAACGTGATTCCATCCCATTTACAAAAGTTCTGATTTAAAAAAATTAGCTAATGATTACAGCAAATAAAACATAGAAAAATGTCATTTTGAGCACGTGATTATATGAAATGAAATAAATAGGAAATGCGATATTTTTTTCTAACAATAAATGCGGGGCAAAGTTTTTTAGATTGTTTGCAATGCTAAAGTGACTCATTCAATGAAACCATTAAAATGAATAAGCATATAAGTTAACTCGCACGAGCACGTGGTGCTTGGCCGTTCAAGAAATGATGCTCTGACAGGATACATTGAAATAGGCATAGCAGATTTCATTTTAATCCTTTTATTATTATAATTTCCTACGCATTATCCACGGAGTATATTTATGAAATGCTACCTTTAGATCTGACTAAAAAAAATTCAGAGTCCGTATAGGGCAGATAGACAAACGGATTTTTTTTTCAAAAATGTATTTTTTGAATTCAGGGAGATTTGAAAAGTAAGAATTTGTCAAAATCTCGAGTTTGATTTTTTTGACATTTACTAGATTTTCTCAATATATCTGAAAAAAGAAATTTAAAACCCCTATTCAGAGAACAGGTATTAGAAATATGTCTACATAATTAAATAGCCGGAAATGATTTTGATCTTTTGAGGAATTTGAGAATCTTATATCTTCTTTCTAGTATAAGTCGCATGTATATAAAATTACTATTACTCCGCGTGCATCTTTTATATATGAAAAGAAAAAGGGTAAAAGAAGAAGCAAGTTTCTTCGAATAAAATTCATTAAATTTTCAGAAAAAAATCAGAAATTCAAAATTATCAAAAAGAATGCTTATATAATTACAAAACGTAATCGTGTTAGCTTAAATTATATATCAGTTATGGAAATATAACACAAGAGCAACAAGAAGATGTAGAATTTATTGTCTATTAAATATTCGCAACTCAAGCTACAAAATTCACAGCGAATTATCTCTACTTAATTCACTAATTGCAAATAATAGCAAAGCTACAGAAGAGACGCTATCTCAAGTTCAAATAATCACGTAGCTTATCCTCCGAACTCAACGAACTATCCACCTTAAGGCGCATCTTAAATAGAATCAAAAGAGACGCTCTCTCGAGCTCAACTAATCACGTAGCTTATCCTCTGAACTCAACTGACAGCCCACCTTTTAGGCGCGTCTTAAATAGCTTCAGAAGAGACACTTTCTCGAGCTCAACTAATCACGTAGCTTGTCCTCTGAACTCAACTGACTGCCCGCCTTTAAATCGCGTCTTAAATAGCGTACCCATTAAGTGGGCGGGGCAAGCCTAGAAAAGGCTCGTTCGTTCTGGACGAGTCTAGAAATTTCTCCATTATTCTCTAATAAGAAATGTTTATTTCTTAGCTTCTACTGCACCTTTTAGCGTGTAGTAAAACCCCTCGTTATGTCGCCAACGGTTTTAACCTATATCGCCAAATATGGAGGTTTTCTGTTGTAAATTCCCTTAGAACGGTCTTTTCTTCCGTCTATAATAGTGCTATAAGGAAATTCAAATTCATTCACCAGAAAACACTCATTCGCTGCTTTTGCTAGTTGAAAAAATTAAGTTTAAGTTCTGTCTTTTTTAATTATTATTTCGACGTGAAATTTTCACTTCCGATTTTACTTTGTAGTCTAAATTATTTTATCATTTGTACATTGGTAATTTGTAGCAAACTCATTTAGTTAAATTCATGTCTTATTAAATAACAAGATGCAACTAAAACTATATTCCATATTAACTCACTATCTCAATAGTCAATAGTATGGACAAACAAGCTGGTTGCCAAAGGCGGCTAGTATTCAAATATTTCGGGTAAGAAATTTATTGCAACCAAATTTTGATTATTATTTTTAAATATGCTATCCAATTGATTGATTTTTTTAAACATAAAAGAGAAACGATATTTTTAAAATATGAATTATACAAAAAATGTTTTCTTAACTCATAATAGAATTTAGAAAATCACTCTTTCAATTTGCACCATCAGCACACAATATTTAAAAACACACACACATTTTAAAATTTTTTCGCTTTTAGAAAACTCATAATATTTGCTTTATTGAGGCATAAGTATTTTCAGAGTAAGTAATAAAAAGGCTTTATTTATTTTTTTTTTTGCTTTAAAAGTCGAGGAACACGCTGTCTTTAAATATAAAGGTTTTATACAAATACACTAAGGCGAGAATAAAATTCTTTTCCAATTTTTAGTGAAAGAATATTGATTTTATATTTGTACTGAAAAGCATGCTTTGAAAAATGTGTTTAGTGTAGCGTTGTGTTTTTCTTTTGAATACTTTTCGGATTCCTGAAACTGGAATTTCCAATTCGATGCATTGGGATATTCTATGAGTAGAATTTATCATTTTCATATTTGTTTATTCACTGTGTAAAAAGTAAGTAAATCATATTCTAAATATAAATTTCGAAATTTGAAACTATTTATACTTTTTCATCCTGCAGGGTTACCGATTTTATGAAGAGTCAGTTCAGAATGTCTTATATGCGCTTTTAGAACCGACCAAAAATGTAGTAAAAGGAAGAATACTTTCATTCATATTATTGGTTATTTTCAAGAAATAGATGGTTTTAATTTGCATTTTCTGTAGTTTCTATTGCAAATTTTTTGTTTGATACCTGCTTGGAAAATTGAAGCTTTGTCATGAACGTAATACTGTTTAACTAAATAAAATATAATTAATTTTTTTTAAATGTAAACGAGGAAAATTTATTTTATAAATATTCTTGAAACAAGTGTATTCAAAATAAAAATCTTGTTTTCACTTTTAAGTTTAACCCTTTATCTACTGACGGTACTTATAATAACCATTTAAATCTGGATTATATTTTCTTAATATGACTATTTTTGCCGATGGTATTTTAAAAAAACTTGGAGAATGTAATCCAAATAGCAAGAAGTTGATATAAGTTAAAAGTAGGAATG
>JAOUZG010006603.1:0-14414 GCA_026289955.1 Argiope argentata
TCTGCAAGCAGCTGAACATAACCATTTCCAGTCAATGATCGGTTCAGTTGCACCAGAGGACCGAGTCCAGCTCTGGAAAATGAACTGCGCATTTATACTTTTTCGCTGCGATACTACTGCCATCTGTATCTTTGCATATCGCTATCCCATGACTTTTGTCACTTCAGTGTATATATATGATGTTAGTCAATCACGCCAAAATGAAAAGCTGAACGAAATTGGATGGAATTTAGCACAGATATAGATTACAGTCTAGAAAAGAACATAGGGTACTATTTATTCCGTTTAATTGAATAGTTAATTTTTTTATTAATTAAAAACTAACTTTCTAGCCAAAAATCTTCATTTCCACATCACCAAATGAGTAAGACATCAATTTGTCCCCCCCCACGCTAATGAGGTTAGGCTCAGCAGCTTTTCAACCGGGTATTTCAAACGATTTTGTTTATTTTCATAGTGTTTGACACATCTAAAATTGAAGATTGTTAATTAAACAATCTTTAGGATTCGTTCTGAAGTACTTTTAAATTAATATAAAGCAGAATAAAGGAAATCAAAAATATTTAATCTGTATTGTGTTACACCCACTTTCGATGAAAATTCATGCATTTGCGTTTCCCCAATTGGCGTTAAAAATTCGCGTAGTGTGTTCTTGACTACTTTTGTTTTGGCCAGACTAATCAGCAAAACGATTTTGCTAAGCTTTGATGTACAACTATAGATCAAAACATACCAAACATATCAAAATTTCCGCAGGCACGAGGTCACTTGTATAAACTTGTATATATATATATATATTGGTCGAGCATGAATAACAAATTAAAAGGAGATGAATCATCAATTATGTGGTGGATTCACACCATAGTGCTGAGATACTAATAGAGGGAGTGCAATCCTACTTTGGAGCAGAAGATAAAACCAACTGCTTTAGGAATAGAATTTATATTCACTGTAACCGCATTATTCATTTCCCATTATATTTAAATGGGAGATCTTTCTTTGGTTTTAACTGTTCAATTTTAGAGCTTATTTAAGCCTTGGTTAACAATTGCTGTACATTTGGATGCAAGGAAAAAAACTTCTAAGGATATTCCTCTATCATTTCAAAGGTATGTATAATAAACATATTCTGTTCATATCCATTTTAATTCATTTTAAAATTTCGTAACCTCGATCACTCAGTGATTTTGATGCAATAACTGAATAATATTTCCTAGTTTGGTTTAGTTATTGTATTTAATTTTGTTGTTATTGAACTTCATTTCATTGCCTTATATATTGCTATTAGCTTTATTTTAATCTCGGGTGTGTTGCATGCGCTTGGAATGATTTTTTTCTCGCCAATACAAATGTAAATATAAACATTGGCCGATTAATAATTGCGTGTTTATTTTAATGAAAATAAATTTTCTTATTATTTCTAATATGTTATTGCTTTTTTACCACACATATTTGAATTTTGTTATACCGTGAACTTTAGTAAATCGTCATTGTGAATGAAATAATGAAACAAAAACGCGATTTATTGAAAATGTCATAAAATAAAAATTAATAAATGCTGTAGTCATAATTGCATGTTTTTATGCATTTTAATTATGATTTAAAAAGAAACTAGCAGATATTCTAAATATAAAAAACTATCAAAGATAAAAATGCTATCTGCACAGACAAAACTTTCGTCTGAATGTCGACCTTTATTAATCACTTGCGATGTGTGCCTACCCTAGAATCACTGTTTTCGTAAATATTTCAAATTTATTTTGTATTAAAGTCAACACATGTGCAATTTCTAAAATGATTTGCTTTTTTTTCTCTACGGCAGTTAGAAGCAAAGTTACCGGCAAAATTATAAAACCAGAAGTGAAATATTTAAATCGGATACCAATAAAGGGAAGGCATGGGGCTTAAAATTGAATTCGGGAAGAGATTTTGTATAACGGTAGAATACATATAGAATATTCATACAAATATATCGACCCCTTAGCCAATTTTGAAAATTTCAATAAAGCTTTTTTACTTCAGTATTGCTGTGAGCAGTGCTGGACCAGAGGTTAGAGTAATGGCGAAACATTCACAAGACTCCGAGTTCGACTCTCGGCTAGGTTCTCTTTTTTTTCGAAATAATTTAAGTTTTAGTTAATATCTTTTTCTTTTTTTAATGAAAAAATAAATATTTATTCTCCTAATTCTTGGAATGTAATTTAATTTGTAGAAAGAAAAATAATTATGAATACGAATGCCTTTTTAAAAATATTCGAAAAAAAAAGAGCCTTGGGTTACTTTTACATTATCTGTTTTTATAAATTCAATTAGTGATAGAAGTATTTGAACATATAATGTGAAATTAACGATGTTTTTAAGTAAATAAAAGAAATAAAATGTTTACTTAAAGAAGAAAAATAATTACTTTTAATTAATGCAAAAAAGGCAAAAAACTAAACATGGTTTAAGTCAACAAATTAAGCTATTGATGTTGGAAAATGAAATTTTTTTTTCGAAACCAGTTGGTTTCTTTTTGCTGTGTTACGAATGCCAGGAAGCAAAAGGTTGCTCGATAGATTTTGAATTTGGCAAGATTTTTGATATGTCGCTAAAAATATTTTTTTAGTCTCACATTATCGCTAAAACACGTGGGTCATGTTGCATACACTTGTTTCAATAAGAAACATACGACTGGCTCCCTCTATGTATCAGCTCAGGGGTTCAAACCCATTAAAGACACCGAAGAAGGCAGAAAAGGAGAACTAAATTTAGAAAAGAATAAACACAAAACAAATTAAGGATTAAAAAAAACTAAAACATTCCTTCAAGAATTTTTTGGATTGTAAGCAGGTGAGAAAAAACGATGATCAAAATGTGAAGTTTAAAAACATTTTATTCAAGTCCAAGTTACATAAAATGCTTTTCTTGTGCATTTAGAAATCCCCGTGCACCACTCAGTATCATACGAGCCCTTCAGGAGTGGACAGCACATTATATAAAGACGTCACATACAGAGCAGCTATTCAATCATCGTATTCGCTTGTATAGCCGCTTTTTACAGGGGATCACATTCAAACATATCACAGATAGAACAGATAAAGAACACCCGAACCCGAACCCGGATTCTAACCCAAGACGCCCGGATCGCGGTTAAAACGCGCTACACCTGTGGCAGGACGTTGGCGTTCGAATAAAAATTTTAGTGACCTTTAATTTCTGCAAACTAGTTTGTTTCAAAGATGGTTAGTGAATAACGAAAATGAAAAATTATCGGTAGATTTAAAATAGTTAAAAATCTAAAAAAAATGCATAAAAGTATAGAATTCCTAAAAATTGGAAATAATTTATTGAAAATGTTCTTCTACTAAATTATTCATGGTTTTCTATGACGATTAGAAAGAAAGTGACTGCACTTATATTTGCATTTTGGTTAACCTATCAAAATATGCAAGACATGGAAAACATGTCACGTGGCGGCTTCCCGGGTTCAAGTCCTGGTTAGGGCATAGTTCTTCTTGTGTGTTCTATCTGTGAGGTGTGTGAATGCGCCCCCTGTACAAAGGGGCTGTGCAAGCAAATGTGAGGAGCGTGTAGTTAAAGTCGTACCCTTGGCCTTAGTTTGCGCTACTTCAAAATGAGAGATGCTTTTTTGGCTTAAATCCGCTGATGCATCAGTGGGCCCAGGACCTAGAATAAAAATGAAAGACTGCTTTCAGAGCACTTCTGTGGGTGCATCATTTGAGAGAACGGCGTTTGATATTCTTGGATTTTTCCCGGCAAAAGTCGATATATTCTAGTATTGATAAACTATTTCAGCAAGAGTCCAGGAGCTATTCCTATTAATGACCAGGAATCATCGATTGTATCTAAGGTGTTCGTTGGAAAATGGATCACAAGGTTGTGCCTTCCCTTATGACATTACATTCGGATTAAGAAACGAATTTGAATTTCAAGCGCTACAAAGGTGCGAACCATAGCCTTACATCTTGAGTCGAATGGTATGATCGAGAGATATAATCGAACGAGTTTAAACCACCTTTCATTATTTGTTTTAAAGACTGATAATGATTGAAATATTTATTAGCAATCTATTCTTCTAGATTATCAAAGCGCAATTCATGAAACGATATGTAGGTCTTCACCGAAGCTTTTCGATCGGACATTGGGATTACATTGAGGTGTCCTCTTTGGACAGCTGATTGATACGCTTTCTTAATCGAATGAATACTTGAATTTAATATATCGGCTGAAAAGTATACACCCGGTTACCGGTAGTAAATCTGTCCAGTCAATATCTGATCTAAAGCATCCAAGCATCCCTAAAAAATGGTTCTAGCGGGTGATACAACTTGATGCGTAATCGGAAGCTATAAAAGTGAGTAATAATGAGTAAGTCAAAGGAGCTTAGTGAGTTTGATCGTGGCATGCCACGTTGGGGGAAAATCAGTTCGTGAGATTGAGAATATTCTACCGATGCCTAAATTCTCTGTGAATGATGTAACTGCGAAGTGGAAACGTAAAGGCAGTGAAACTGCGAAAAAACGAACTGGCAGGTCGAAAAACTTGGTGAACGTAGCTGCAGAACTCTGAAAAGGGTATTGAAACAAAATCGCAAGTCTTCGTTGGTGGAAATTTCTCAGGAGTTCCAAAGATCATCAGCCGTTTGTGTTAGCAACAGTACTGTTCTTCGAGGATTAAAAAACTTGGGATTCTATGGGCGTGCAGCCTCGAACAAGTCGAACATTACTCCACAGAATGCGAAGCATCGATTGCAATGGTGAAGAGCTCATCGTCATTGGACAGTGTACATGCAAAAAATGTTCTTTGGAGTAATGAATCTCGCTTTCTGCCAAGGTCTGCCAGATACTTGGCGAAAGTTTCTTTAGTGGCTTCATTGAGCCAACTATTAAGTTTGGTGTTGGAAGCATAATGTTGTGAAGCCCTGGGGGTTTGGCCCGAGTTCACTAGTTCCTGTGGTTGGAAATATGAACGTTGAGATGTATGTGGACATTCTGGACAAAGCTGCATTCCTTTGATCTTTGCTTCCATCTGTGGAAGGCCTATTTCTCTTCCAGCAGGATCATACATCGAGGCTTGTACAGACGTGTTTTGACGAAATTGGTATTCAAAAACTAGACTCGCCTTCTCAAAGTTCCGATTTAAATCCACACAGAACATCTTTGGAATGAATTAGAATTCAGATTACGTATCCAGCCTAACTGACCTTTTATAGTGCAAGCACTCATTTCAACTCTGATGAATGCCTGGAAGTCAATTCCTATAGACGCTTATCAAAAACTAGTGAAAAATCTTCCGAGATGTGTGCAGGATGTCATCGATGCAAAAGGAGGACCAACATTCTTTTAATATGTGCCTCAGTAAACTCTAAGTCCATACCAATGGGTTTCTGGATACTTTTGGCTAAATAATGTATCATACTTCAGCGCCATCTTTTAATAATTAGACAATTGATCGATTCTTATACTTTTATATATCTCGAGCTATTTTTACGTGTTGTATTTTTATACTTTTACCAATTTTAGTATTTACACGCCGCTCTCCAGTGCTCTGAGAATATCACAAGATCCTTCATTCATAATCATTAAAACCAACTAATTAATAAGGCTGCTTGGTTTCGTAAAAACCAACTTTCCGCTCATTCCAACATCTTCATCTCTCCCAATCTCCTCCTTCCGTACCCCCCCCCCCCCCCAATTTTAGTGACACATTTTTAAAAAATCATTTTAACATCCCATAGTTTTTACCAACACATTTCTTTAATTCAATCTGATTTTAACTTTAAAAGTTTTACCTAAACTGCGACAATTTTATCCATTTTTTATATCACCGATGTCAGTGTCTTTTACCTAATTTGGGGAAATTTTTATCTATGTTAAACACTGCCGAATTTAGCACCTTTTATCTAATCGAGACTGATTTGTGTTTGATTTTAACGTCTGTTTTTATGTATTTTATGATTTTGATTTCTGTTATTTTGTAAATAGTTCCGTTGATTCAAATTGTTCATATATTCGTCTGCTGTGCTTGTCTTGTGTGTTTATGCTAAGAGTTTTTACTTCAGATAAACTTTGTATATTTTTAATTCACCTTTGGTATTTGTTTTATTGTGAGGAATTTTGAGAGTGGGACGGTTCGCATCTTTAACGTCCCTCTGAGAAACCTGGGCCTTTCATAAATCAGCACGCAAGACCACTTGGGCTGAAACTCCACCAAGACTGAACACAGGACAAACTTTTTATAAAAATCATTCCCTAGCTGGCCGACCAGAGTCTGGATTGTTGAGTTGTGTTTATATAATTAATAAGTCAGAAATAAATAAAAACGCCCCCTTGCTTCTGCCGGCCACCATCTTACTTCCATGGGTCCCCAATCGATCTCCGCCTCATTCTACCTATCAAAACAAAAAGAAAATAAAATTATTTCAAATACAATAAAACATTTAAAAACTAAGGGGAATGAAGATGGATGAAGAGAGGGATGAAAAGAAGTTAGGGGACCTTAAAAACTATATATTATAACTATAAAATAACATCTAGACTTGTGTACCGGTGCAATAGATCTCCATTTTCCTATAGTTTAAATAAATTTGTTCAGACTCTCGGCTGATCGGTGTGCCTCCCAGCTGTCTGGGTGATTCTATTCCCATCTCCCCTCTTCTGTCTTACCCCCAACTCGGGAAGGCTGGGGAAACGAGGGTGTATATCTTCCTCTGTTGGAAATAGGTTAACACCGCGGTGCTTCTCAATCGTCGATTTTTTCAATATTTACGCCACCTTGTCTTCACATGCACTGCTACGTCAATTGAACGCGCACTTTTTAAGAGCCTATACTCTCTCCTGCGCATGCGGGTGCCCCCGGTCTAAGCCGGAAACTCCAATAGTATCCCTAGAAGTCTCTCTATCATGGTGGCATAACCAGATATGTTACCGGCTACGTTGTTACGACGTTTATTATCTTTTCATTTGATCACCCCTTGTGTTTTCTTCTGAAGCAGCGGAGGAGTTTGGCTCAGTATCGGCATTAGATTCTAGTGATTGCAAGATTCATGCTGCTTCTGAAGAAAGGAAAGGTAAAAAATAAGTACATCCAAACGTGAGAACAGGAACAAGGATGATTAACGGATGAGTATTAACAATTTCTGTAGTCGAAACATTATCTTGTAGGTACAGAGGAATCAAAGAATTAGCTGCCGCTGCCACTAAATTGTGTATTATTGTGTTGAAATTATAAGTATACATTTTCTTATTTTCCTAGTTTATTTTCTCTTAATCTTATTTTCCTCATATTTATTTTGCCTCTATTTAATAATCCCCAAGGGAAAGCTTTTCAGATTTCATGAGAATTTCTTCCTTATATGTTTTCAATTTGGATTTAAGTGCTTGGAGCGACGATTTTGCGACCTCTTGTATTTTTGTAGTTTTCTTAATTGTATTGTACTTACTAAATATCCGAACATACTCTCATGTCTATAAATTAAGGGTAGTTCAGAGTCACGCGAAAATCGAATTCTAAAATACATATATCACCTGTACACACATGATCAAAAATCATATGCAAATTGCCTGAGGCTACCAGATGACACAGATAGTATGCCACAATAACGAGAGATAAATGTAAGGAATATAGGCTAAGAAGTAAAATTGTTAGCAAGACCCTTATAAGCCTTTGAGCGCAATGATCTCATATTTATGACATAAAGGACACAATTAGATGATTTTTTACATGGTAGAATTATCGTGCGTTTGGAATGAGCCGAGGAGCCCAGAGTGTCATTTCCAGGATTTGACAGCGATTCCAAGATAGTGGTTATTTGAGTAGACGGATAACACAGGTCCCCCCCAGTCAGAAAGCCGAATGAGACCCAGCATTTGGCAGCTACTGCAGAAAGAAACAGACGGAGCACAGCATCCTACCTTTCTCAGCAGCTCTCTTCAGCCTCTGCAACGACAGTTTCAAGTGCAGACTGTACACAGATGCTTAGGGCAGATTGGTCTTATGCTTGTCAGATGTGTTCCATTTGCTGCAACTCATTGTCGCCTGCGGTTAATATGGAGTAGAGAGCATGCATCGTGGACAACGCAATAGTGGGCTTGTGAGATGTTTTCAGACGAGTCCAGGTTTAGCATGCAGTCCGATCCACTCCGAACTTTAATATGAAGAGCTCCAAATATCCGTTACCATTGAACGACACCGTTACGGTGATGCAGGATCCCACGTTTGGAAAGGAATTATTCTGACTTCCAGAACTAACCTGCATGTCCAAATTAGAAAAATGACAGGTCAAATCTATCGGGACGTCGTTCTGGAACAACACGTATGCTTGTTTCGGGGTGCCAATGCCCAGAATTCGTGTCTGTGGATGACAACACCCATACTCACCATGAAAAATCGTAAACAAATGGATTCAATCGGAGAATATCACCCGAATGAACTGGCCAGATTTCTCTCCGAACTTGAATCCAGTAGAGCATGTGTGGGGCATGCTTGTTCTACGAGTTTGAGTTCGTCAACCAATTCCTAGATGTCTACAGGAACTTCAGAGATCATTGCTTGCTGAGTAGTGTATTATTCCGAAGAAGAGATCGATAATTTGGTACTCAGGATGTATAGGAGTTGTATGGACTGTGTCGAATCATCTGTGAGACATACTATGCATTAACCCTCGTATCCCATCAAATATTGTTTTATGTAAATAGGGGAGTTTTTTGTAATTTGCTCCCGGGAGCAAAAAAATCGATATTTTTATTCATGATATCAAACAAATAGTATCTGTTTTGCTATTTACCTTTTGTTTAATAAATAGTCATTACAAATAAGTCAAATTTCTTTTACTTCTGACTATTTCTTTTTCTAAACTTGTATTATCCTTAATTTATGGAAATGTGAGTAAAATCTTCTGAAGACAAAATTCTATGATTGATAATTTTATATTCTACCTTCTCTTTTGCTTATTTAAGTTAAAAACTGTAAAAATCACAAAATTAGTTGGTAAGAATTTAATGAGAATAATTTCTCATTTAGAGGATATATGGAAAGCAACTTGGCGTTGATCTCAAACTTCTGATCCGAGATCTATAAAACAGAAGACAATTTTGGCAGGGATATCTGCTTCAAACTTTATACTATGCAATCTCTCTAATACTGTTTCACCAAGAAAAGTTTAAGAGTATAAATATATTGATTCTTACAGTCCTTATTTAGATTATCTTTATATACACCGTGTTTCAAAAGAATGATTTAAATTTTTTAAAAAAATCTAATTTTAATATGAACTGTACACAAACTTCTGCTTTTGATTTTGATTTTTAAACTTGATAATTGCTCTTGTGCCATTATTAAAGTTAACGCGCCAGTATCGAGAAATCTGAAGGAAAAATTGAAAATAAGCCTTATTTCATTTTTTTTATTATCTACCTTTTTTATTATCTATTTTTTTTAATTACGAAGGTTTTCTTCGCAAAAGACAAAAAAGCAGAGCAATTACACGGGATCGCAACTGAAATGATGAAATCATTAAAATTTAAGCCATATATATATTTTTTCGCCTTTTTATTTCCCCTTCGCTGGTCAAACCCGAATTGTAGTAATGCAGTTTTTGTCTGCTTGTTTGTTTGTTTTCCATCCAAAGATAAGCGTAGTAGAATATTGGTATTTTTGAATTTTTATTCAAAAAGACATAGTTATGGCTCCTTTTGGGAAAAATAGAGAATTATTCAGAAGCAATGACTCATTTTGACTAAAGTTAATGAAGGATTAGTATAATATTTTACGTTCGATGTGAAATCATAAGTCATTATCTGCATTAATAATAACGATGTGTGTGTGTGAGAGAGAGAGATGGTTCTGTAAAGAGTAGATCGTTTCACCTACAATTATCAAATTTGGAGCATTTGTGCATGTGGTTAGAAATGTGAACGTCAGTATGAAATTTTTGAAATTTTAAATTATTTGAAATTAAACTGAATTTTAACGCAAGAATTTCTGAAATTATTTCATGAAAGAAAAATCACCGTTTTAAAATTTAAAAAATAATTTTTTAATGTCACTAATTTAATAGCGGTGCAAATAATTTTGAAATTCGAGTATTTTTTTTTTTAATTTGTTGGATTTCGAACAACAGATTTATTGCCCTGAAATTGAAATAGTTTTGGTTTCCTCAAACATCTGAAAGTGCGATTTTCTTCCATTGTTGAAGGCTAGAAAAGAAAATATTCTTTTTAGTATCTGTGTAATTAGTTAAAAAATTAAATCAATTAATAATTATTAAAAAAATCCTTTCGAGAAACTAGATGGTAAAAGAATATTCTTTAGAAACTAAATTATAATTTTCAAATTTCCTTCAATGCTGAGATGAAAATGATAAAATGTTACATTTCGAAGCAACTATAGATAATGATTTTAATGCTATCACAAAATTCAGTATTTATTGAAAAATAAATTGTACTAAGTAAATAATTATTATAAGAATATAAATACTATACAAAGATAGGCTTTTTGTAATTAAAACGGTTAATAGTAATAAGAAAAGAAATTGGCATTAATAATAACTGCCAATTTTTTAATTCGAAAGTAATAAATCAATTAATCCCTTTTACTGGATATTATTAATGATAAAGATTAATTACAAAAACGGAAACAAGTGGATACAAAGTGACGCCATGTTTACTTCTGTATTTTTTTAAATTTGTGCTTGTATTTCAAACATCGGTAATTTAATTGTGGCCCATTACCTCCTCTTTTTCTCCTTTTCAGATATCTCCGAATTTCAGCTAGCATTAAATGACTGAATTATCTAGTTATAAGAAAAATATTATGAGTTAAAATGAAAGCCGAAATTTATTTAATGCCCTAAAATTGTTTTTTAAAACAAAAATATATGTCCCTCCTCAATTAAAGTACCTGAATCCAGTTTTATTTTCATTAAAACACAAGAAATTTTAAATACATTTTCATTTATCAAACAGAATTAAAATCTTAACATCCTCGCTTAAAATCCCCAAAATAGTATGAAAGCAGTCTATAATTGTAGAATATTCAGTTGTCCTACATTCATTGAATAAGAATAAAAACAAGTTTATGTTACATGCGACAGAAAAAAAATGTGGAAATAACTGTTTTTCATATTTTTTAAAATTTAAAATAACGAACTTCAGTTCGTCAAGACAAAATTAAGCTACCGGCTTTTCACTCAGCATAGCGAAGTAGGGCCTTGAAGTATTAAAGGCATTTTACAAACCTTTGTTACTTCGCCTTGTTTTATATATGAAAAACTAGTGTTCCCGAAATTCGAATCTTCTAAACATTTTAAATCACTCATTGATGTTCTACTAGAATTCTGAAACTTTTGATAATTTAGTGTTTTTGACGATGGAAACTACTTTAATATTTTCAAAACTTCATTATTAGCTATTAGGATTAATTTTTGATCCAATATATGAGGCACCAACAAGAGAAAAATTTAATTTTAAGTTTATTTATAATAATGATTCATAGATTGATGACAAAACCCTTTGATGTACACAAAGGGGTTTTTTAATAAGTGCAGTATTGTTATCATTTTGAAATACCGTGAAATTTTCAAACTTTCGTAGCAAAATAAAATAAAAAACTATATAAACACGAACCAAAATATGCTTCATATTTTATTGCTTTCATTTCTGATTTTACACTGTAAGGAATTACAGACGAACTTTAATAAGCAAACATTCTGCGGACAGACTGGTTGTAGGCCGACATCTCCGCATTCGACGGGGTGGAGGGGACAGGGCCGGATCCCCCGTAGGAGAGGCAATGCAAAGCCGCCATGAGGGCGTCCATCATCAGATTCACGTCGTTGCTGTTGCAGGTTCCGGAACCGGTGGAGTACTGGGACATGACGTTTCCGAAGTTCTGATAGTTGAACCCTGACGGCTGCATGGAACTCAGCACTCCGTTCACCAGCGACGACATCCTGGACGGTCCGCCGTACGTTGGGCCGCCGGGCGAACCTGCTGGAATACCAAAACATTTAGAATGGAATCGCTCACATTCATTATTTTGAATTATTGGTTGAATTGTATTTGAAACGTTTGTATTTGTATGTTATTTTATTCACTGGAGTTGTTTTATGTTTATAAATACGGAATTTTTAAAATCTACTTTTTTTTCACTCGTGGTAAGTTTTTATCTATCAACTTTCATATTTATGCAGTCATAATAAAATAGCATATTATAATATTTTCAGAAGAAATTACCAGTTAAACATTCGGTTTTATTAACTTTTTATTCGAATGACACCATCTTGCAGAGAATCCAAAATAAAGTTGATTTTAATATTCCATATCATTTCGAATAAAGAAAATTAATTTCTACGACTAAAAATTAGAAAATATTTTTAAAACTTCACTTTTTAAATACATTCATGAAAATTCAATTTAAAAAGAATGTTTTAATATCATTCTGTATTAATTGTAATTAATAGTTGCATGGTATTTGCGGAAAGGTCTTTAAAAAATCATACACTATTGAATCTTGTTTTATTGTCTTTTTTCATTAGGCTCCATTTTTATTTTTTCAAATAATGGCTATGATAAGATTGTATAAATTTCTTTTGACTTTTGTAGCCTGTTCAGAACTGTTCTTCACACGTTTCCCTAATATTCAAAAACTAATCGTTTCATAATTCGCTATGAAAAAAACTAAAAGCAGTTCTGGCGCTTAGTTTAGTATGAAAGCCTCGAAAGTGAGCTGGCCAAAACGAGCACTCATACCGAAAGCAAATAGCTATAAAAATTCATTTAAAGAAGGTGTGTCTCCTCAATCGCTTTATTTCAAGTTGTTAATGCGTAAAATATAGTACATGTATTCTTTCAAATCGAAAACTCTTTCATGTAAAGATAAACTGATATTTGAGGTAAATGGAATATTTAATGCAAAGTCATTTATTTTAATAATTGAACATCTTTTTTTACGGATGAGTATATATTGGCTGATTACAGTATTCTCATGCATTTAAAATTGACAGTTTCAATCTATAAATATCAAATGTTTTATTTCCGGCCTACCGATATATTTATGGAAATAAACAAGTATGAAAATCTACTAAAAAGAGGACTTATAAATATTCTGTCAAAAAACAAACAAACAATGAAAGATTTTACTTTACACTTCTCATTATATGCGTTCTAATTTAAATATTTCTTTTCTTTTTTTACTGACTTAAACCATCTTTCAATTAATATAACAGTATCATAGATATTTTATCAATGCTGCTATAAGTTTTCAGTGTCTTGATTGCACAATCATCATGAACGAAATTAAACATACTAACACTTTTTAAGTTTCACATTGCAAACAAAGAAAAGTGACATTTTCAGCAAGGTCTTCCAGAAATGAAATAAATATATTTTTAAGAAAGAGAAATGAGGTGGTTGCTAACATGCCTCATGATAATTAAAAAAATATTTTAACAAAGAGTAAAAAAAAAAGACCACATTACCTCCAAATCTTGATCCATATGCTCCTCCATAACTACTAGCAGCACCAGGTCCTTCTCCTTCAGGGAAAATAGTCACATCGACATCCACTGTTATGGGACTCTCCCCTCCAGCACCTCCTGATCCAGCGACTCCTGGTCCTGCTCCACCGGGTCCATAACCTCCAGCTCCACCTGGTCCTACTCCTCCTGCTCCTGCAATATGGATATATCAATGATAGTTGTAACAACAATACTAACATAAAGAGAAGTCTCGAACGTTCAGAAAATATTCATTTATACTTGATTCGCCATGATTCAAGTCTAATCAATAAACTAGCAGCAATTTCTGTCTCATTGTACAATTATATTTAAAAGTAGATAATAGAAGAAAGCGATTCTTTGATATACGTGAAACTAACTGCTTCCTACACTTTCAGTCGCGCAGCTAGATTTTTGCCCTCCGATTTGATTAGGTGTGTTAGTCCTGCTGGTAGAAATTACCTTATTATTCCATATCAGCAAGATAGCAAACACTTATCTAAGGAGAAACAAGAATGCTTCCCAGCCAAGTTATTTTATATTTACTTTAAAGTGCATGATTTAGAATTATTCAGATGTTTTATATTCTAAATCGATAAGATTCATGCTTTTAATGAATAATTTTCCATATTTGTATTTTTGCATCTCGACAGTGAAAGTTTTAGACAATCCATCGGTTGATTTTCAGTCATAAATTTTTGTCTGCCATTAATACTTCAGCAATTAATCAGCACATATTAGCTATGCAGGAAAATTATATTAGTTAGGAAAATCAATTCCCTGTCTTTCCAAATGTAAAAGCCAGTTGTTTGCAAAAAGTATTTTAAATTTCGAAATAATTGCTTGAGGTGCGATTTTCCAAATGACTATGGGGATAAAATCTTCCGGGAAAATGAATATGAGAGAAAGATTAGAG
>JAOUZG010006627.1:0-23094 GCA_026289955.1 Argiope argentata
TTTAGTACGTAAACCTTCTTTAACGATGAGAGTACAAGTTCCCTTTGATTCATTTATCTCTTTTTGGCATTTGTTTTATTCGTTGTGAACGTATTTACTTCCTTATTATTTTTGGGACCTTGAATATTTAGTCTGAGCATGCTTGGAAGCATTGTAGTTTGAGTGTTTCTCTTAATCTTTGTTGTAATACCCATTCTGCGCGCTGTCTTGAGTTCTTTGACGAATTTCATACTTGGTGACCGGAGTGCCAAGATGTTTGTTGTAGTTTGTTGATGGTGGAAACCTCTTATCTGTTCAGTTATAATCGGATTTTCTCGGTACTTCATATATGTTATATTTTTCAGTGGGTTCGCAATCTTGTTTCTTAACAAATGGATTGCTCGTTTGATTTTTGTTTGAAATTCTTTTTAGCGCTGTAAGGAAGTCGCCAATTTGTCTCCTGCTGGAAGAGACACATGATCGAACAATGATATTCCTATCCAGCGGTGAGGCTATTCATCCCATTGTGTTTTTCCCGTTCTTAGAATTTGAGATAGACAGATAAGGGATCACACATGTTTTCGGCTCATTAAAGCAGTAAACCGTGCCGAAATACCAGATGGGACTAGTTCGTCTATGGACCACCCAGCTGGGAAGGGTTCCGATAACGAACGGTAGATGCTGTTTACAACCCATTGAAGGAAGAACGCAGGTGTGAACAGCGGGTGACGGTGCTGATAAGGGGCGGATGTCTCAGAAATCTTCCCACGACATGGTGGCGCGAGTGGGAGTAGAATGATTGGATAACCGGCATCTCCAGCGCGCCAATATCAACCTGAGAGGTGGAGCTTCGCGCCCGTTAAAAAGGGAAGAGAGAAGGAGGAGAAGAGAAGAGGAGACAAACTGATCCGGTGGACGAGACGAACTGTGAGGAGTGCTGAAGTGGAAGAGATACCACGCGATCTCGAGTTTGTTAGAAAGATCTGCCGGAAGTAATCTGTAGATCTCTGGAGCTACAGGCAGTAGCCGAATACGCAGACAGCTTGTAAACTCCCGGCATAGTTGTCGAACAGTCAATCCATTGTAAATATTTCCTGTATCTAACCTGGATGACGTGTTTTTTTGTGTAAAGCTGTAAATAAACCCTTTGTGTGTAACACGCTACCATTTCATTTGACCCGCCCGTGGTCAAGTCGTTACAACGTCTTCAAACTCTTCTAATTTTTCTGCTAATTGGGCAGGAGAGATCAAGGTAATATTTTTTTGAATTTAAAAGGCGTTTTTCGTTTTAGTTGATCCGTAATTATTAGATCTGATAATTTCTCGAAAGTATCTCTCTTTAATCCACTTATGCAACCGTTGAAATAAGTATTTAGTTCATGGTAAAAAACAGTCCATGTTCTTTCAGGTGCCTTTTGATGAGTGACAAATAACTGTCGAAATTTTTCCGGACTTAGTTTAAAAATTTTCAGCAGTAAGTCTTAAATATGTTCCTAACAGTGAGCTTTGTTATCCGGCTCTCTGGCAATGAAGTGAGATACTTCCGGCGGTAACAAACCTAATAGATGAGAAACCCAATTTTCTTGACAAACATTCAATCTTTGATCTTGACGTTCAAATAATTTTAGATAAAGACTGATATCTTCTTTCAAGTCGACGCGATGCAGAAATTTTGATACTTCTTTGATCAGAAACTTGAGTATCACATGCATCTGGTGAATGAACATCTAATTTAGATTGCATTTGGATCTTTAACCTTTCCAATTCAAATTCATATGTGCGTTTGCGTTCAGCGACTTCGTACTGCCTTTTAAGTTCCTCTAGCCTCAACTGTTCGAGAAGCAGTTTTTCTTCTCGTTCTTTGCGATCTTCAACAATCGTTGAATGCAGGTTTTTGGTTAGGTCTTCGTCGTAATTTTCACTACCTCTAGTTAGATCTTAAAGTGAGGCGATGGTCATTGATCAGCTTCTAAATTCAATTCTGTGGCCAAGACGAATAAATCTTCGCGTAGGCCATTTACCGAGATAGGCCATTTTAAAATTTAAATTTAATTTTAGTAAGTAACTAAAGGAATTAACAAAATTATCACGTGTTCAGATAGTAACAATGACGTCGCTATAGTATGGCAAACTTCGTTTTCATTTATCAAAATTCTCAAGAAAGTATAATATTGCTCCAAAATACACTAAATATACGATGAAGTATGCAAATTTCATTCGTTTAGAAATATTTTAGACAAGTAACGTGCAAATTTGGCGAACTAAAATACTTAATAATCGATTCTTAAAATCTTAATTATTAATTTCAACGAAAAAAAAACACTTTTACAAAAGACATTTAATGCATCAGTTGTCTCGTCTCCTTGTAATAAAGGGAAAGAGAGTTTGAAAGGAAAGGAAAAACTAATAATAAAAATCTTGTTTTAAAAAACTATGATAAAATTTGTTAGAATGTGAAGAAAAAAATTTAATCATCAAAGTTCTTTAGATAAAACCCGAACATTCAGATTAAAATAGAAGTTAATTACTTCGTGGAAAGAACTTTATTATTATTATTATTATACTAAACCGTTAAAAGCAAGCACATGTAAAAATCATTAATCAGTAAACTCTAAAAAGGGACGCACGTTTAAATGACAGATTCAATTGAAACGATTTGATACTTTGTTTAGAAGTAGCCTCTGAGAGTGAAAGATAAATAAATTCTTAATGAGATATTATGACGAAACAAAACCGAAACTGTCAAGCTATGCATATTTGGCGAATGCCAACTAAGAAACAATGTCGAATAGAATGAATCAATTCGTTTTTTAATGAAAATATAAAAGTAAAAAATTTGAATATTACTTTCGATTTCCTTAATGTTTAAAAGATATACTTATAAAGTATATTGTTATGTATTACAAATAGAAAAATAATATTTTAAATTATATATACTCTCATGATAGTTAAAAAAATATGATCACATACACTTTAAAAATATATGAATTATTTCTCTTACACAGCTAAAAACAATTTTATAAACAAGATTGCGGCTCTGAAATTCTTCGCAAGATAATTCTTTAATGAAAATAACATAAGGACAGAACCTCATATGACGGTCTCTCGCTGGTGGTGTTGATGGTGATTATTATTTCCTTTAGTGGTGTTGATTATTTCCTTTAGGAGGACGTATTTTAGTTATTTCCTCGGAGATAGACGGAAACACTGCTGATCGCCGCTGTTGAAAGGATTTCTGAAATGGACGTAAACTGTTAGTCTTCATCTGCAGACCTTCTGGAGTGGTTTTTGAGAGCAGCTTGAAGGACGAGTTGACTCCACTTGGGCAGGAACGTGTTGTTAATTGTTAGTAATGATAGGCAAACCGTTTGTTTAAATTCAGAGTTTTTATGCATTTTAGGCACTAAGCCAAATTTTTTTAAGGGATAGTAATTCAAAATAATTGGATACTTAAAGAAAATTTGTAAATCAATCCCGGTCGAACCCCCATTATTTCTGTGGGAGTCTAACATAATCTTCTAAACACGTTAGATTCTTCAGATAGCGAGGTTTAGGGGCGTGATGTTTGGGTTTTTTTTTAAAAAATATTTACGGGTTAGTTTCTAAACCAAGATTAAAATAATGCAAACGAAGGATGAAGAAACTTCATTAAAAAAATAAAAGAATTTACTTAGAGGAAAGGGGAAATATTTACAGGGGGAGTATTGTATTTACAACGAAATATTAAAAAAATTAAAACATGGAGATATTAAATAAACAGAAAGTTAGATTATTTCCTTTAGGAGGAGGTAAGAAGTAGCAAAACATTATGACTAAAAGCATATTACCACGTATCTTTGCGAGCGGGAACCGCTGACGCTGTAAAAGTCTTTCCTTTACGGATTTTAGTGGGGTCTCTGGCTCAATATTAATTGGGTAAGTTTTTCAAAAGCTCGATAGATGGCGTTGTTCTGGAATGTTTTACTAATTAAAAGTATCGTCCTCTGGTAAATGATCTAACCTTTTACAACTCTTGCTTTGAATTACATCTATCATCGGATGTTGAGAAAACAAAATGAAGGCAGACGATGGTTAAATAAAATAGCTCTGTTGGGTACCCTACACACACACAGAGAGAGAGAGAGAGAGAGAGAGATGTGCAAAACTTAAATAAAAATGTAAATTTTTGGAAGATGACGATTTGCGAATGAGTTGCGAACCACCGGCAACTCTGCTTACTGGTGAAGATAATGTCTCCCCTCATATTTTCTTAATGGCTAGTATCGTTTCATAAAATTGCCATGGTCTTCAGTCGAAATGAGTGGACATCAAAATTCTTATAAATGCTTCACATCCGTTTGCGTTGCATTGCAATAAACTATCTGCTTCTCTGAAGTGACGTGGCTACAGTTGCGTGCGTAGGGAAATTGATACTGGAGTTTCAAATTCTGACGGCGTTTTTCACCTCCAACAAATATCCCAGATCTACTCTAAACGTGTACACTTCTTTTCAGGATGTGGTTAACTGGGTTAATGTTAGAACTTTAGTAACTATCTGCTGCATATACCTGCCACCAAATGACGTCATATCTCAAGATGAACTATATATTTTAATCGACTAGTTTCCATCACCTTTCATATTACTGGGTGACTTCAGCGGCCATAGTACGCTATGGGTTTCTGACAGTTTTAACCTGACCTTAGGGGGGGGGGACAGATTGAGCAATTTTCCTCTGATAACCGTCTCCGTCTGCCCCATACTGACGGGAAAAAATACTTCCAGGAATCCACCGACGGAATAACCAAAAAGAGTCATGACGGTAATTTATTAGTTTAATCAAATCAACACCAAGTAGCCCACAATCATGGCGGAAATTAAAAGAGGCAAATAGTATATATAAAGAGTTTGCTTTCTCTGTATTGAAAACATGAGATAATTGCTATTCTTCGCCTTTCGAAATTGTAAATGTTATTGGTGAATCTTTTTCTGAAATTTCCAGCCCTAACTCGTCCAATCCTGCTTTCTTTTCGACTAAGAAACGAACTGAGCATACACTGTGGAATTTTAAAGCCCGCAGTCCGCTTCCGTATGACTGTGAATTTAAGTGTTTTGAATTGACAAAATCTTTTTATGCTCCTGACACTAGTCCAGACCTGACAGGATCACACAGAGTAAACTTTGCCACTTGAACGAAACTTCTCTTTGGGAAATCTTACTATTATTTAACAGAATATGGTGTGAGAACATTTTTCCCTCATGATGGTACGAGGCAATTGCCATTCCCATTCTTAAACCTAGAAAGGTTTTTAATGATCCTTTGAATTTCAGACCGATGGCTCTGTACAGTGGCATGTGCAAAATATTAGAGAGTATTATTAATGCACACCCTGTATACGAATTAGAAAATAAGGAGTATATTTTACCTTCGCAGAGCTCTAGGAAGAACTGTGATTGATAACTTTGTAATAACGGAATCAGAAATTCGCAACGCCTTTGCCCCCCCCCCAAAAAAACCCCCCATCTATGGTCTTTATTTGACTTGGAATTACATTTTTTACATTGGCAACATTTTAAAAAAACAAATTTTTAAGGTTCGAATAGGACAAACGCTTTCTCATCCTTATATTCAAAGTGCGGGTATCCCTCAAGGAAGTGTTTTAAGTGTTACCCTTTTTAACCCATCAAGCGTCGGCTGTCTAGCTTAAGAATGTTCTTAAAACGGCAGGAGTCAAGATAATGACTGAACACAATTTACCAAAAAAAAAAAAATTGACAGAGCGTTCCTAAACTGGCCTGGTATGTTTTTGCTTTCCCCAACCATTAACAATAGGGGGTAATCTTTCCCGCGTCTTTACTATCATGTCTCCTAAACACGGGAGATTGTGAATAGTGCTGAGGGACAAAGCAAGTTGTAAATCTACAACTTGATCCGCACTCAGGCAATTACCAGGTGGTTTTTCAGATTAGAATTTGATTTTCGCTCTGAGAATAAGAGCTTCTATTTTAATTTTTAATGTTAGCAGAAAATAGAGTTTATTCAAAATAAATAAAAAGAATCCCACAATGGCATTTTATAAATTTGTATAAATAATAGAAAAATTTGTTTAATGAAGGATTTAGAGGAACTACCATTCATGAATTTGCATTACGACTATAATGTATTCTTTTTACCGACATTCAGTGAATTTTACTTCCTTTTTTTCGATTGTTAATTTTATGCATTTTGTTGGCATATTTGGTATTCGAAATGAAAATAGAATTATATACATAATTATCTGAATTAAAATAGATTATAAAGACTTTATTATTAATAATTTAATAATAATTTTAAAAATACTACTTTCATTTTGGAATGTATATATCGGTTACTGTGCGTTTTAAAATAAGAATTTGTATGTTTTTTTTCAGATTTTCCTTTTCCATTTCAATTTTTAAGTTCTGAAAATAATAAAACAATCTTTCGTCAATATACATCGACCGAATATTTTAATAGTAATATGTTTATGAAAATATTATTAACTTGAATATTTTTCACTTATTATCTTATTTTAAAATAATTGAAATGTAAGTAGAGATAATTAGTTTTTTAAGTTAATTTTATTACTGAAATAAGAAAAAATATTTACGCATTCACTTACTCACGAGGATTATATCTGATAAAAATTATCATTTCATTCATATTTTTAGTAAGCGAATATTTTGAATGTTAATTTATTATTTTATATATTTTTATAAATTTATGCATTTCTCAGCCAACAAATACTGCAAAACACCTTTCCTCAATTGAACTTCATCATTGAAATCAAAATTTCAATTGTATCTATTTTATTAAGTTAACACAATAAGAATTTTCACAAAAAATCTTAAATTGTGAAATCTTATAGATAAAAAGTTGTTAGCTGCATGTATCGATTAATTAAGAATTACCCTTTCAAAACCTTTCTTCCGTGCTCTTCATGTCTGAATTCAAGCAATTTCATTGGCAATATTTCACTGCATAAGGATTTCAAAGGACGATGCTCAATAAAGTAATAAAAAAAAACGATCTAGACTAAATTATCATAACTTCAAAAACGTTTAACATCCGTGAATGATAAATAAGGCTTATATTACATTGGGTTAGTAAGTAAACTTGCTACAAAATTTGTCCCATTAATAAAAATAAAACAAATTATAGATATTAGTGAATCTGTAATAGTTTTGTCAGTTTGTAGAGAAGGGGCATAGTTCTTCATTAAAAGGACCTTTTCTTCCGGTCACAAAAATCGGATGGGAGAAAAATGTCTTAACTATGACATTACATATTAAGAAGGTTGTGCTAAATCAAAATTTATATATATATATATATATATATATATAAGAAAAAAAAAGAGAAAAGTAGAAAGAAGGGTTAATTTTTACATCATAGAATTAATTGGCAAAAACTGGGCCAGCAAGTTATTGATGGTCTAGTCACAGATTACTCGTTGAAGTTCTATTGATGTTAAAATCTTTTTGTCATCTGTAATTAATTTTTAAAATCAAAACAAAAATAATATTCATAAATAGCCTTTAAAAAACCCAAAAAATATTTTTGCAAATAATTAATTTTTAAGGAATTATACAAATTCTAATTGAAAGTTACCCATTGTAATTCTAAAAAAAGGAAATCAATTAATTTGAAATTTGTGTATTAATTTATCCAATTTAAGTATATTTTACAGCAAAATATTTCATTATGAAAATGAAATTCAGATCAATATTTTGCCATTGTTGTTATCAAGATATGATCTAACTCATTCTTTAATGCTGAGATTGTTTCACTGGTGTGGTTTTGTTAGTTTAGATAAAGCTCAAGTGTAGAATCAAGCAATGGTGAAATATTTTTAGTTCATTCTTAGAAATTGCTATTAGGATCGATCTTAGGAAATGCGTTAGAAATGAATTTTCTAATGGAAGCAATTTTTCTATTGTAAACAATATTCAGTAATGTTTGAGTAATAGCCGAAATTCAACCAGAATATAAACATTTAGTGAGAAACTTACCTTCATTGCAAATGGAATTTGTTAATTTTACATTTTAGTCATGAATTATTATTACATATATTAAGAAATACGTCTTTAAATGTTTTATGAAAATAAAAACTGTTATTTAATGGATAGGAAAATAAAAATAGTAGAGCACACACTTTGTTTCATCGAAAATCTAAAACTGAGAAAATAGTAATGCTTAAAAACTTTTTATAGATTATGCCATAATACCGACGCTAATTTTTTTTAAAAGAACAGCGCTTTCAGGAGAGATAAATTAATATTTTAAATTCAAAATAAATTCATAATTTCCATCATAAATTTCAAGAAAGGTAAATATTTAAAGAAATACTCAGAACATCCTTCAAGAATTTATTCGTTGGATGACTTGCTAAGATTGTTGAATGCCTAGCAAGGGAAAATATTCTCCCCTTTAATGTAAGATTCGTACTTCTATTGTACAATCCCCCTGGCTGTTGTTCTCGGAAGGAGGAGTGAAGTAGCTCCAGAGAGCACATCTGCTTGGTGCATGTAATACAACACATTTTGAGATACAAATCTTTCTTGAACAGGCTGTTGTCTCCAGATGTATGGACTATTTTAGCACTAAATTTACTGACCTTTTACTGCTTGATTTGATTGTAAAACTTCGACCAGCAATGTGAACAAGTTGAATAACTACTTTCAGATATAGAAACGCATTCACTTTCCTACTGAATGCTAACAATTGAACGGAAACGTCACCCACAAATTAAAAAAGAAATTACCCTTGTGATAATCTGTGAGAAGTTTCTCTTAAAACATATCGCACAGTAAAACGATAAACAAACCATGGCGCTAATAAACAGAATATTATGCATTGGCACAACATGGTCCAATTCTTCAACATTGTTCCAAGCAAAGAGGAATTATTCCATTGCGTCTTTATTGAGAGTAGACAGTAGTAAGTAAAAATATTGCTCTCTGTTATCAATTGATGGGTTGCGTATATTCTAGAAAATGTGACCCAAGAAATCAGAAAAATTGAAGAAGCAAAATAAATAAACCTTTTACATGAGGGGAAGGGTCTTTCTAAATAAATCCTCAATCACCTTCAATTGCTTCTGCTGTCTTATTGGTCACATGTACAAATTCTGATTTCTCTTTGGTATGTTTTAAAAAAACAGTTGGACTTGTATAGGCATTCCCCAGGATATGTGTTATATTTATTATTCTTAGAAATTTATTATACTTAATATTTCTTCTAGAAAACACTTTAAAATATTTATATTCTACAAATTATCAGCAAATATGTTGCAAATATATTTTTAAAAAAATGTGACACCTATTAAATAATAACTTATTTATAAAAGCATTCATTTACTTAAATTTTTAATTATGCATGTAAATCAGTCCTCAGTTCAACCATTGAAGCATTTGTTTCATTTCATTAAATACCTAACATTACTTTAATGCAAAGCAATAATTATAATTACACATTTGCATTTATTCAGACCATTATTCAAAAAATATGAATTAAATTCCCTTGTCGTCGAATTTTGTTGTATATAAATAAAAGTTTCTATAAAATTTACCATGTATTAAATATATTTTCTTTCTTTCATATGCTAAACTTTTTTTAATAGTCCTTATAATTACTATGTATTTTTTTTTTCTTTTACGCTTTTCTTAACCTTTCACAAGACACAAAACTTCTTCTCATATGAATGTGGTTTGATTTTTTATAAAGATTTCAAATATATATTTATAATAGAATTGTATATTTTAAATATATAATTTCTAAAAAATGTTTTTATATTTATAAAAAAATTTCATAAATACAAAAATGTTTCTTTTCTCTTTTTTATTCTTTTCTTTATATTATAAATATATATAATTTCCAAAAAAGTATTTTTTATATTTATGAAAGAAACAGGTTTTTTTTTTCTATCTGTCCCCGCCCCCCCCAAAAAAAAAGACAAATATGATTTGCAAAAAGTTGTAAATAGCGCTTCCATTAATTTAGTAAAATAAAAAATAATATTAAACAGTAAAAAAAGAATAACAGTAACTATATTTATCAAGATACATTAAACAAAAACGTTTATAAAAATAATTAACAACACTTTTACAAATGTTAAGTTTAAAAAGTCAAAAATAAATAAATAATTATATCCAAAAGTTTTTTAATTTGTCTTCCCTTGAGTAGTAAATGCTTGCTCAAAATCTACATACAAACTTTAAGCAATAGTTAAAATAGCATTGATTAATAAATATTTGTGTCACTTATTAATTGGGATGAAAATAAATTGAAAAAAATATATAAGGTTTTTTTTAATTAATAAAAATACTATTTACAGTTCAAACGGGATTTTTTAATATTTCATCAGACAAGTACAGAAAATTCAAATCCACATATATAAACTAGTCACAATCCTTAACTATTATACATAATCATGGCAGTAAATATGAGGATTTCTCTATCTTTAATAAGTATAATAGTTTTCTCTTCGATTTGAAATGAAGTATTCAAATAAAAAATGAAGTATACAGCTCATATCACCAATCGATCCTGTTATCGCGAATTCCTACAAGAAAGTGATTTCCTATTCTCAGGAGTTCATTCCCCTAAATGGAGGGACCACCCAAATTCTAACTGCCAGTGATAACCACAAAATGACCTCAATTAAGCGGATCCCCCACCTCGTTTATTACACTTAAGGGGGAAAGCAAAGGCGACTTCCTACGGGGTAGCCAGGTTAAGAGATATTTGCGGAAGGAGACGTTCAACGTTCCTGGTGGTTTTAAAGCGACACGTTGGAGTTACTTTCTACATTTCAGCCGATTGAAGGGTTTAGTTATTTTGTTTATTTCCTTATTTATGCACTGTTTTCTAGATACCATGCAAATAGGATGACGTGAATTTATGTTTTAGATATTATTGTAAACATGTTTTTGATATTTATTTCAAGAAAAAGAAGTCAATTTATTCGAAATTTTTGTTATACACAAATTTATAATTTTGTGAATGTAGAAATAAATAGCTTTTGTTAGAATTAAAGAAGAAATAAGATTATTAAATCTCTACAGCATATTTAAAAACATATTAAAAAACAGCAATAAAAAATATGTACATTTCAAAATTAATAAAATATATTTCGTTTCAATTATTTTTTATGATGACATAAGTTATAAGCAAGCTGAAATTTATGTGGAATGAAATATTCATTTATGTATAATCTTTTGTAATTTATTAAAGGGAATCATTAATTTTTTTAGCTGCTATTAGATGCTCTTGAAGATAATAATTACGCTGTATGTTTCGGATCGGCATTTTCAATGTGGTTTTGATATTGTAAAAACAAACGGGAAGAAAAGTTGCAAAATACGCGAAATAGTCAAATCTAAAATAAAATCATTACAAATCAATGGATCAACTTACAAGTTAGAAACTAATTGTAAAATAAAGACATTTTTATTAGCATTTAAAATATAAATTTGTGAAATTAAGTGTGTAACTGTAATAATTTAAATGCAATAACTATTTTTTGAAATATATATAGAGAGATGAAAACTAAACTGAATTTTTGTTAAAACCACAATGAGAAATTCTAGGATCTGGACCATAGTATATACATATAAAACTTAATGAACCAGATAATTACTCTTTTCTTAAACAAAACACACAACAAATATTATTTATTTAATTATATTAGAAGATAACTTCGTCCTTTGCTAAATGTATACTGGGATGATACGTTTTTTAATAATGAATGCACTTGTTTGCTAATGTATGCTTTAGATTTATTTTAATTTCAAAATATATAAAAAGTTGTTTCTTATCTTTCAAGTATGTTAATTGATGGCACTTTTAGAATACATTTTATGATGGCACTATCAAGAGAAAAAGTGCTTTATGTCCTACATGAAACCTTATTAAAATAGATTTTTATAATTTCAGGAAACAAAAAACTCTTTATCTTCTATTATTTCAAAACTGATTCAAAGTGAATGTCAACAATTCTAAATAAAGAAGACTTATTTCTATGATATGTGAAATTAATTGCTTACATCGATAAATACTTCCAAACATGGAATAATTCCTTACTCCAATTTTCGAGTTTTCAAGCACACTAGCAAGCTTTTGTAAAATTCACATATCCGATTTCACAGAAATTCAAACAGCACTAGCTCTATTTGTTTATATAGTTTGGCATTTCTTCTATATCTAAGGAAATAATTAACGAATATGAAAAAAAAACTTTTTTCTTAATATTTAAGATTTTCTATCGTTTTTCCAAACTCAGTTCTGGAATTTAAAAATTTTTAATTCTATTTTTTTATATATATTTCTTCGGTTCCTAATAAATTCTTTGTCACACAAAATGTAGCATTTAGTGCCTCCTAAAATATTTACTGACGTTGAAATGACATGCTTAATAAATTATTATTGGACAAATAATATGGTTCATTTTAAAGCAAAATTGATTTAAGAGTCGAATAACGTTCACCTGATGCTGTACGCTTTGGATAAGGGCTTTCACAGTTTTGAAAGAGAATTGAAACAAAAAGAGAAATTTCTGATACTGTAAGTTGTGATTTTCCTGATGTTAGCTTAAAACCACCATAGCGAGTTGCTTCAAAAATTTTGTAAAGCACTCTTAGATCGTAACTAAAGTCGTCATGTGAAGTTGAAATATCATCAATGTATGTAATTACATTGCGTGAAGCTAGATAGCTGTAAGCTAATTTAATCGCTCTTGTAATTGTAAATGGGCCATTGGTGACACTAAAAGACATACGCAGAAATTCGAAATGCCTATCGGGTGTGACAAAACCAGTTTTGTAGATGTTTGTCTCTCTTATGCAAATGGCATTAAATGCAGATTTTATATCCATTTTAGAATTGTATCGCTTAACCACGATGGGTTTAATCACATCCTCAATTTGATCGATTGGATTCAGATCACTCTTTGTGATGGAATTAATGGTGCTCGAAAATTCCACAACAATGCAACTTGGAGGGCTTTCATGAAAGGTCTGGTCTACTATGAACGCAGGAACAGCCTATGGAAAGTCGGAGGGGTGACAAATTCCTTGGTTTAACCATTTCTGAATTTGAATATTTAGGTACTGAAGATCAGGCTCTGGAAGATTATATGGTCTACATCTAAGGTGTTTGTCGTGATGTAATTCACTTTCAAATTCTAAATATGAACATAATCCACTGTTTTCAAAATCAGAATAAACAAATAAGTCTGTAAATTTTCCAGTGACCGCATCAAGTTCAGTTTGTTGCTTTACAGAACATTTTTCAAATTTGACGGGTTGTTTTTGAAGAGCAAATGGAATTTGATGCTGTTTCCGGCAAAACAATATCATCCAGAGTCGGTAATGAAAGTTTCTTAGAAGCGATACAGTTTATGCTAAGTTTCACTGCATGAATATATTCGTACGAGTGAAGAGAGGCTGGAGCAGAAATGTATAATGATCCATTCGAGTCGTAAGCGCACCTAGCCTGGACTTGTTGCTGCCAATCAAACCTAAAATTAGTGAAAATGGAAGATGGGTACAAATCCCAACTTTAGGCATCATATGTTTAATAGTACATATTATGTCGCTAAAAGAAAGAGCTATCACGCAGCTACCGTGGCTTGGAGGCAAAATACGGCTTCGAGCGCAAAGTAGCAGGTTCAAAACTCAGACAGGCGGCATTTCATTAATGGTTTGACTTTCTTTTAAATGTATTGTTATACTTTTGTTAATGTACCAGAAGTTTCTTTGGCTTTCTTGAAACTTCTTTATGTTTCCTGATTCTTCTGTAAAAGTATAAATACGGTAGTACACGAGCAGTTAGTTTTAGTTTTTCTTGCCTGCATGTTAAGAGTTGCTGAAAAGCTAATAAAATTGATATTGTGTTACTTTGTGACTTGTTATTCTTTGAATCTTCGTGACAATATTAATGTTCAAAGAAATCCAACCGATTGGTTTTATTTTGCGGTTGACCATTGAAAACTGTCCGTCAGTCCATGGATGAATGACGACATCAGAGGGAACACAGGATTGTTGAGTAACAGTGATATCAACACAGGGATCCCATACGGATTGGATTTCGGTATCATTATTAATAATGACAGGTATTAATAAACGCTTATTCATATGTTTTAATATAATTTATGGAAATACTGTTACTCATATTTATGGGCATGGATCTTGCATTTTTCAATTTTCGATTAGTGTTGCGGTGGAAGTCGGAAAAATTGGAACTATTAGCACCGCGTGGGGTGTTCTTTTGAGAAATAGTTGAGCTGCTAATAGAAGAAAGAGGAATATTCATTTGGTTGTCTTGAATTTGCCGTGATGTATTTCTAGGTGGGGCTATAGGTGATTCTCGTTATAGTCAGCCACAACAAATCCTGTTGATATATTTAAATGTTCATCGAATACTAATTTTTGCATCTCCATCAACGTTGCGAGAATATTTGGAGCAATTTGAGAAGGAGGAGATGTGAGAGAAGGTGAGGGATCAGAACGATTACTTAACAGTTCTACTTGCTTACGTAGTGTTTCAATTTCATTCAAAAATTCTGTTTTTTCAGGAATCGTGTTATTGAAATTTTCATTCCCATTTTGCGATTTCATACGAAGAATATTTAATTCATCTTAAGCTCCATTTTCATTTCGTTTAATATTATCTTCACTAATGTGCAAAATTAAATCATTTTTATTTCTGGTGATTAAAAGTTTTTTAAAACATAAATCCATTTTCAACTGAGCGACCATTAAATGACTAAGTGATAGCTCATCGGAAGAATTTAAAACAATTTCGTTTGTTGACATTTTTTTGTTTGGTGAGAAAGAAAAATCACAGCTGTATATCACAGCCAAGTATGTTAGGCGACGTTTTTTTTTTTTTTTTTTTTTTTTTTTTTTGGCGAAAGAGAAATGCAATAATATTTTTGTCAACGGAATGTTGATTTTTACAAATTCTACAAAAAAATAATGTTTTTCAAAATAAAATTATCTGGGCGAAGGTATAGGTGTACGATGATCATACTTTCTATTTCTTTGTAATCAAATCCATTGGAATTTCACGCAACTTCAACGGAAGCTTTCAACGAAGTTATGGCGTCGTTTCGGTTCTTTGTAGTTAGCAATTTTTGAAGCTTCTGAGGAAGATTTTTAGGCTCTTTTTCAGAAAACTCTGATTGCGCCATATAAGAGGTGGAATATCTTATCTTATCTCATCTTAAGAAATCTTAAGTTATCTTAAGAAAGGAAAAACGCAGTTAAAAAAATAAACATTTCATTAATATTAATGAACAAGAAAATTTCTTATGCGATATCGAATACAAGTAGCGAAAACTAATAACAACAAACTATTGTTGCCACACAGCATTAATAAATACGGAAATAAAAACATTAAAAATAAAGGAGAAACACACACACACACACAAACACGCACGCACGCATCAGCAATCTAGTTTGAATTTTGTGCAAACAGTTCTGAGAAGAAATTAAGAGAAAGCCTCTGCGTTTATTTTTATGCTGGCCAAAGGAAGGTATCAAATACAGTTCGGTTTTATAAATTTTAAGAAGTTGCGAAATTGAATCCGTGGATTTCAGTTTTGCAAGTATCGGAAAAAAAATGATTTAATTGAAAGAGTTGACTAAGTATCAGAAAGTGAAATATGTTTTTGTACATTTTTCTTCCCTTTCGATTGGGACCAAAATGCCAAACAGAACTGCAAATGGTAGGTATAAGATCACCTAATAGGTTTTATAGGTTTTATGAACATTAGTATTAGATGATCATTTAAATATATCAACAGGATTTGTTGCAGTTTTTTTCTTCATTTAAGCCATTACCGATTCCATTCTTAAAATCAATAAATGGTCAACTTTTCAGCAAATTTGTGTTCAAAATTTGAGTCACGTTTCATTTACTTAAGTTATTACATATTTTAATTGTTCTGTTCACGTCCATGCAAAAATACAGACTGACAGACAACAGACTCTTTGACTGGTTTGGCTTTAAATAGAAATCGGAGTTATAGGGTGGTTATAATTAAAATTCCTCTATGAACATCATTCAACAATGAAAATTGGTGAACAGGTTAAGACGAAATTCGGTACATAGACTATACACGAGAAGAGGTCACGGAATTTCGAAAACAAAGTCCCAAGTTGTCCACTAAAAGTCGAAAAACCTCAAATAAAAAAACCATCAAATTTAACACAATAAACGAAAAAAAAAACCCATCACATTTAACACAATAAGCGACCAAAAACAATATTAACATTTCTTAACTAATTTTTGATCACCTGTTCACCGAGTCACATTAAGTAAAGCTAACAAAAAAATAAATAACCGTACGTTGTTTGAGAGGTTTGGGACTGCTCAGTTTGCAGAAACAAGGACGAAATTCCAGAAGAGGAGGCGTTGTTAATCGTGTCCAGGACGATGTAGGGAAAAGTGACAAATGTGACCATCCATGAAAGGTACTCCATTCACTTACTAAATTTCAAGTCAATGGACAGTGTGCTCAACAGCAGATCGTAACTGATCAGTTATGACGATTCGCACATAAGGCTTCATGGAGTTCTTTAAGTCAGGCAACCTTGCAACATTTCCACGATACACAAGACTTTTAAAATGACCCCATAACCGGAAATCGCACGGATTTATATCCTGCTAACTTAATGTCCATGGATTACAAAAGAAGTGATTAATAACACATTCATTTGTGAAGTATTGGAGAAATAGCGCCTTCACGGACTCATGGATATGTGGCGGCGCACCATCCTGCATGAAAATGGTCGATATGAGGACCTGTCTTTGTTGTAGTTGTGGCACAGCAACAGTCACTCTGTCATTGTACCGACGGCCCGTAAATAGGGATTGTAATATAGGACCAAAAGTTTAATACCGGTATTTGGTATTTTTTAGATCTTAATACCGGAATACGTATTTTAATACCGGAGGTAGAAATTTTTGAAAAAGAAAGAAAACGCAGGTGTTTCTTTGTTTCATTCGCCAGTTTTGTTAGAAAGTGTAAATATCACAAAAAATAATTTGTTGCTCATTTATTATAATAGTATATAAAGAATCACGAAAAAAGTAACGGAATATCTTATTTATTTAAATCACAAAAAATTATAAATATCAGTATTTAGTCTGAGGTACTGTTACAAATTTTTGAAATGTGATCTTAAAAAATATAATGCATTAATTGTACTGTCATTAAGCTTAGATCGTAATTTTGGGCAAAAATCAATAGCTATTGAAAACGCTCTTTCGACATCTAAGCTAGTTGGTGGTACTGTAAGCAATGCGCGATAAAAATTTTCCAAATATTTACCTCTAAGTTCCTCATCTTTAAATTAATCAATTTTTTGGCAGATGATTTTGGATATAGTGGATTTCTATATTGTATTTCGATTTGCTTAATTTTTTTATTTGTCTAATTTTTGTTCAAAAGACAATTCCTTTTCAGAATCAACATTAGTGTCATCATAATCTTCGATAACTATATCGAATTCTTCTGAATGTGGATATGTTTGTGAGTAAAATTTTAAAGAAAGTTTGCTATAAGCTTGATAAAATCTGAATTGGTTACTTCCTTTTCTTCTTTTTCATTTTCATTTTTAAATCATTATAATTATGTAAATACCGTAAGATATTTTATATTTCGATAGACTTTTCTTCTATGCGATTTTTCAATGCAATATATAATTCTTCGGATAGTGATGTGTGCTGTTCTTCCATTACTGCACAGTATTTTATCTGTTCTCTTGATTGTACGATGAAACTTTGTCTAATTAATGTCGCCCATTAGGAGGGCATAAAAACAAAAACATATACTATTTTCCTATGTTGCCAATCCCTGAACATAAAGTGGAGACAATTTTAAAAATTTCTAGTAAATATCGAAAAACGGTATTTAAACTTGTGCATACTGGTATTACAAAATCATACAAATGGCTAAAAGTACCGGTATTCGGTAACCCGGTATACCGGTATTGCAATCTTTACTCGTAAAGGAGCATTTGACAGGACCACTTGCAGTTATTTTTTCAAAGAAGAATGGCCTAGTAATGAATTTCGCCCTGAATCCACCTCAGACATTGCCTTTGGAGAATGTAGGGAAACTTCATTCCCATGCATCCGTGGAATCCTTAGCCCAAATGAGGCAATTCTGTGTGTTGACTGTTCCGTTGAGGTATATATGAGCCTCGTCTCTTCACAATATATTCCTAGACTCAGTTCCATTTATGGACTTTTTGGAAATATTGGGTTTTATGAAGATGGTCTAGTACTGCTGGGACATCTGGGATTAATAACAACAACAATAACACAGTATATTCCAAGGCAATGACAGATCAACAGTCACTCTATTGGAAAAAATGACTGCAAATGAAAGACGTTGTGGCTTATCCCTATCAAACAACTTTAAAGTATGGTGGATCTAGTATGGGGAGTAGTACACTATGTTTCTGAGCACCTTTCGGACGATGCTCTAAGAATTGCCTGTTTGTCGGGAAACTGTACTTGCGATACTGCCCCTAAACTCTGATATCTGTGTCTGTGAGACAACAGCTCTCTTGACGCCTCAACAAGTACCGATGTGACAGGTGTATGGCCTCTTCCAGGTTGAACTTCTATTGTCCCCACAGCTTCAAATCTCTTAATAATGGCCCGTATACCTTTAGTAGACATTGGTCCACACCATAGGCCCTTTACAAGACGAAGTTCCCGAAATGCAGTAGAAACATTCCTCTTGTTTTTTTTAAAACAGCTCAATCAATAAAATGCACATTCCTCTAAAGATATCGTTATCATTATAGCCGGAAACATCGACATAAAACATGACAACGTTTGCAAACGCTTCCTACCCTAATTTATTTGCAAAAAGATTTCTCTTCTATGTAAGCATGCAAATCTTGACTTTTATTTCCTTGAACTGACAGCTTTTCTCGGTTTTAAATTTTATTACTCATAATTCTTATTTTGGATTGTTAATATTGTTTCTGTATTCCATTTTAGTCGTTTATTGTGTTAAATTTAATGTTTACCGGGAAAAGGCATCCTCTTGTAGACATTTTGGAACTAATTTCTTTTTCAAAATTCCTTGAACGCATCTCGTGCATAATCTATATACCGAATTTCGTTGCAATTTGTTCACCCATTTGCGTTGTAGGATACTGTTTATAGGGAAAGTTTCATTATAACCACCCTGTATATATAAAATAAGTCTTCCAACTGAGAAGGAAAGTAATCCGAATATCGTAACTGTTTGTAATGGAATTCATCCTCAAACGAATCAACAAAATAGCTCTGTTCTCTCAAAGGCCGAGATAAAAATGCAAGATCACCAGGAAAAATTTATTGAATGTAGATTCTTAATTGACGATTCTTCACAGTTATCATTAATTTCAAAAAAGTTATTTGAGCAACTTAATTTACCATTAAAGAATGCAAAAATAAATTAGCTGGCATCAAGGGGATTAGTGCTAGAAATTTCTTTACGGAGTTATTCGATTGAATTCACTCCTCATTTCTATTCTAAATCATTTAACCCTAAATGCTTGTTTTAAATAAATGACTTCGCCTGCTCCAAATTTTGATATTCAAAACCGAGATTGGCCACATTTAGATAAACTTATACTCACATATATAAATTTTTATATTTCATAATGAATTGATATTTTGCTTGATGCAAACATTTATGCTCTCCTGGACAGATTCCCATTATTGGACTTGTAGGAGCTCCAACTACATTTCTGACTAAATTGAGATATATCCCGACTGGAAAAGTATACACTTCACATATGCCTAAATTTTATTCATTCAATTTTTTACAATCAGCTAAAAAAATTCTGGTATGTCGAAGAGATCCCTCTGAACGTCACGATAGAAAAAAAGATACAACCCTTGTTGGCAATTCTTTCAACAATCGGTTTATCGAAATGAAGAAGGGAGATTCATTGTCAGCAAAACTTTTGGTGAAAGCAAGGAAAGAACTGCACATTTATTTTATTACTAAGAAAATATTAATCAAAAATTGTATTTGAAAGATCAATTTTGTCAATTCTTGAATGAATACTTTTTGCTTCAGCCATTTGAAGGCGATTTCGGTTGACAGGAAGAAAGAATAACCTAATTGTTATATGCCATATCATATGATTCCAAGTGAAAATTTCAGCACCACTAAGTGTCGTGTTGTCTTTAATGCATCTTTAAAAACTTGTAAGTCTTTAAATAATGGGCTGAAGATGGAACCTAAACTACAAATTGAAACTTTCCCTCAGTTAATGAAATTAGATCCTACTGACAGCCGACATCAAAAACATGTCTCGTCAAATTATAATTGCCGATAATGACTGTAAATATCATAGAATCGATTGGTGATCAACTCCATCAGATTCTTTAATCCCTCACGAGCTTCAAACTTAATTTAGACTCATCATGTTTTTTTTAGAATTGCGAATGCTGCAACAATATTGTGTGGATGAGGAAACAAGTTTTACATTGCCTTTCCATTATGCCAAAAATCCTTTTTATGCAGATGATTTGTTGACGCTGAAGAGTTTGTAGCATTTTTTTTTTTTTTTGAAATTCAAAAAGAAATGAAATCGGGGGATTTTAATCTTCGAAAATGGTCTTTTAGTCATAAAACTATTTTGGAAAAAGTTATATAATTTCTTAGTATCCACAAAATCCATATATTCATTTCTCGATGAAGAATAAAAACAGCGTGTATTAGTAATTTTTTGGAAGCTTTTAACAGATTCAAGTAAGAATTGTTGATGGTAAAATTCATAAGCACAAAGAAACAAATTTTGCCCGTTATTGCTAAAACATCTGACCTGCTAAGTTTATTTTTGCCATTCGTAATTGTACTAAAACTTATGTTGCAAGAAATATGGGAATCTAAAGCCACTTGGGATTATCCTGCTCTTCATACCATTCTGTAAACATGGACTAAACTTAATCAGAAAATCTATTATCTATACTTGATTTTCTTCTTCGGTTTTTCAGAGATAATAATAATTCTAGCATCAAATTACACAGTCTCTGCGGTGCATTTTCTAAATCATTCGCTATCATTAATATTGAAAATCTTCACAGAATTATGTATGTATCACTCATTAGCGCCAAAACTCCTTTTAATGCTATTAAAAAACTCACTATCCCAAAGTAGGAACTGTGCAGATATCTTCTACTGGTTTAACTGGTGATTGATATAAAAAAACATTCTTTTCCAATAAAAATGCGTTATTTATCCACACATTCAACTATATTATAAAGATGGATAAATAAACCCCCAAATAAAAGTAATATTTTCATTCAAAATCAGGTCAAAGATATCTTAAATTAAACTTCCATGTCTGATTGGCATCACATTCCATAAACTCGATCCAGAAAATTGTGCTACACAAGAATTGCTTCCAGAGCAGCTCAAAGATTCATCCTATTGTTGGAATGGTCTCGATTGGATCAGACAAGTCTTCCTCTTGTATTAAGATTCATCTTCCTGCATCATTTTTAGAAGTTTTAACTACTAAATTAGCTTTGCTAGTGCCAGAACATACTTCTTTAAATGTGGAATACAAATCCTTTGAACGATTCACGTTTCTATGTTAGAACAAAATAGTTTCATCCCTCATTCATCAAACGTTAACAAAATCTTGTCATTTCAAAAAAGTTTGAGTAGATTTAACTAAACCGTTTGTCACAAAATATCAGCATCTCAGAAAAGCTACTCAATTTAAGTCTTATTATCGTTTATTCATATGCACAGCTACTAAAGTAGTTCATCTCGATATCATGTTCAAAATATCAGCGGAAGCCTTTGTAGTCCCATTTCGTCGATTTATTGCCCGACCCGGTCATCCCACTGTCATCTTATCAAATGACGGATAGTAGGCTCATTATCGAATTTATCGACGGACATTTATCGAATACGGTTAATTTAATTAGTCCAAGAACAGCCTATGCATAATTTCTAATTTCGTGGAAAGTCGGAAATCCAATCCACTATACACTTTCAATTTCAGAGAAGTTTATACGTCATTCATCAAATTTTCTAAAATACATCTTTTTAAAACTTCCTAAGGATATTTGCTTAATTTAAAGAATTGTCTAACTTTTTATGCTAGACAGAGACCTGTATTGATTCTATATAACTAGAACTACTATTCACAGGACCAGATCATCTCAGGGCTCTCATTTCCGAGAACTTTCTATTTCGGGAGTCCCTTCTTCAGGTTCCTGGAGGAACTATTGTCTTTGATCACAATTTTAGTCTTTCTTGTAGACGGGAAATTCTATTACATTTAAAGCATCATTTTCGGAATAGAGGGACAGGAGACATCCTTCACCATTTACATGCTTGGCAAAAGTGGCACCAGTATCGCTCTTCCTTGCATATCAGAGATTTCACCATTATTTAGGCTGGAAATTATCCGGACCACTGGCTTGTATCCTGGAGATCATTCTAGGAACTGATGGTATCCCTCAAATTGCCTTACTTCGTTTTCTCTCTGAACCTGTTAGAAGAACCATTAATAGACTCATTGCTTCGGCCGGTACCACTAAAACCTGCCCCGGAATAAGGTGATTAGCCTTAACGTCAACAGATAGCGCATCGAAAAGATTGAAAGCTAAACTCTTTTTTTCTTCTTCTTCTTCTTGTTGCTACCTATGGCACTTTTCAAGCACGCTGAAAGGCCTGTCGGCAATTTAAGCCGATTGAGCGTCTCTAGTTTTCAATAGAGTCAACTAGGGCCAAGAGTACGGCTTAGCTACACACACGTCAAAACCCTTTTTACGGAGCGGACTTCATTCATGCTTTTCATTCATTCATCCACAGATCGTAAATTAGATCTGGATCATAGAACGATCGTCTCTGAACCAGTACCCCCAGTGGTATTATTCTCTACATGGAGGACTTCGTGGCTACGACAGATTTAACTTGCGTCAGCCACCACACACACGGAGAGTCTTCACCTGACATGCTCAAATTCGCAGCCCAAGGGATGCGAATCCAATACCCGACCAACCAGGCTATTCCGACCCTATTTTTTTTTTCTTCAGAGACTTTACTATTCTTGGTCCGAAATCTCTCTCTCTCTCTCTCTCT
>JAOUZG010006627.1:23494-39060 GCA_026289955.1 Argiope argentata
TCTCTCTCTCTCTCTCTCTCTTTTTTGTACTTTAAATCTTTAAGCCATAAATATTCCGTATGCCCAAGTCAATGATTCACAGTCCTTAATAAATGTCAATCTTTTAGCGAGGTGAGTCAATCCTTTATATGTCATATTTATTCAAGTTTGACCATAAATCTTTTAATAATTTTGCATATAATTCGTTTATATACTTAATTAAATGACTATCCGCAGATAGAAACAATTGTTCGTTGACCAGTGTAGAAATATCTAGGATATCATCATTGCACTGGAGTCAAGATTAAAAGTAATAAAATTCGATGTCATATCATGATGAGTAAATAATTAAGAATTTACTCAATATTTTGTATTATGAACCAAAATCGACTAGGAAAACAAGTAAGATCTATAAGTGATAAGAAGTGTAAACAAATGTCTTACTAGCGTTTCAATCTGTTTCGTGGAAAAAATTTTCAGAAAAACTTAATTCAACGCTTGGCTTATCTAATTAAAGGAGCTACAAAATATTATTAAAAATCTACAAAGAAAGCTCGCCGAAATATTCACTTTCAGAAGAAAGAAGATATAAAAGAATTAAAGGAAATAGGCTTCAAACAGAAAGCTTAATCCAGCCGAAAAAAAGTTTAGATCGCTGACTATCGCTTTTATTTAACAGCATTTCTCACTTGCTGTCAAATTAAACCATTTCTTCTCTTATTTAAGGCATGGAAAATAATTGGTTATCTGATTATCGTGGTAGAGTATGTGTTGATATATTCCAGATAAATGATCGCTAAGACTTGCTTATGAAAATTGATGTTCATATCTTCCAAAACTAAGACTCTTGCATTATCTTGGATATGCAAGGATCTTGGATTGCATTATCTTGGATATTATATCAGATTCCTTTTCGTAGAATTTTTTCTTCGTTTTCAATAATTTTTAAATTTAATTTGATACACAATCTATAACAAAGTCTTTAATGTTGTGCTGGAGTTCAAATTCATCAATCAAAGCATTAATTCATGTGATTGTGCCAAAGTTAAAATTAAGATTAAAAAAAAGAATTATTTTCTTGGAACGTTAATTTAAAGTGTCATTTATTTGGTAGTATATACACTTTTAAATTTGCAAAACTAATAAATTGTAGCAGAATGATCCAATTAAGTTCACGGTTTTCAATCTTAGCGAAAAACAAGACAAAATTTTGATTAAAAAAATGTTTCATATTAATAGATTAACAATCTGAAAAGTCAGTAAACTACTCGAACATACTTATCTCAAAATGTGGCCAATTTAAATAATAATAAAAGTTTTTTTAAAAAAATCTGAGAAATATTTATTTTGTATATTATATAATTGTTACACATTACTTAATACTCTTCCTAAATTTTTTTTGTGATAGAGTTCTCAATGAATTTATTTAAAAGGGAATGTCTTTCCTTGTAATGGAATTTTCTATCAATTTTAGTTGTAGTAGAGCTTTGAAACTTCATAAAATCTTGTAATCTCTATGATTAAATATAATTTCTTTTTTTTCTGAATTTACTTCACTTCATTCTTTTACTTTCGTTTTTGTGATGAAGTGTTCTGAAGTCATTCTGTTCGTGCATTAGAAAGAGAGTACTTAAAAAGTAAAAACAGCCAAAATATCATTTTCTGTATTGCTTTTATAACGTCTAATTCATTCTATGGGGAGTATGGGCTCTATAATTTGAAATAGATAAAACGTTATGTAAATATATTTTGATTTCATACGTTACAATTCATCAACTTTTCAAAATGTTTCTCGTTAGTAAAACATATCAATCTTTTGGAAAACTTTCATCCACTTACATTTGCCAACAAATAATTTTTTTCTTTTGGTATTCTTTTACAACTCTGAAATATTTTAATTGTCTAACTTCCCAAATTTTGATAAAAGGAATTTCTACATCGAAATTTGAATGTATACATTTCGGCCTCCATTTAAATTTGTGATAGACCCTCTATATTGTAAAACAATCGCATCTCTGCAACTTTTGATAAAATCATGATATTCTGTGTTTGCACTTTACTAATTGGCTTTTTTAAATTTTAGGGGCCCATATAAAAATTTATTTTTTATCCTTTTTATTATCAATTCTACAGAAGCCATAAATATCCATTCAATTGTCTACCTTATTTATGCCTAGGCATATTTCATTGAAATTCACATATTAGAATATATTTGTAACCTTATCTAACATCTGCAAATTGTTTCCAAAATTTCTATTTTAACATATTTACGATGACAAATTATATCAATACATCAATACGTCACAGTACTTCTGTGTTGCGATTACAAGTTGTGATGGAAATTTGCTTTGATATTATTCACTTTGCGACATTCGCAATTAAATAAGTATTGCGATCAGCGGGTGTTAAATTAGTAGCCATACTTATATTTTTAATTGACTTTTCAACCCCTGGAGTGGTGTCGGAGCGAAACGTTGATGGATAGGGATCATGACATGAAGGAAAAAGTAAGGTGTTGGGATTGAATGATTGCTCAGTATTCACGTTTAATAATTTTGTTCAAACTTTTACAGGACAAACATCATAAATAAATCTCTTATTCTGATTTCTCCAGCTTAATCCCCCCCCTTTCTACTCAATTACTCTCCCATTGAAATATAGATCATAATGTATTTATTCGAATTTTACATTTCAAATTGGAAAAGAGATATAATAATTTTTGAAGAAAGAACTTGGTCTTTATTTTAAACTCAGTTAGATGAGTGCAAAAATTTATCCTTGTCTTTTTGGTCTATTTTCTGTACCTAAAAAAATATTTGTGAAAAAAAATTAAAGAATAGGAATAGGTATCTCACATCGTTTTTTAAAAACATCTATGATAAATTTAATTTATTAAAAAGCAAGCGAAATTGACTTTCAACAATAATTTTAGTTATTAAAATTTAAATCATACCTATTTTATTGTTTCCTTCTTCAGTCAAAAATCATCTGCTTTTTTCCCGTTTTAAAAGATATATTTGTATCCTGGGATAACTATTTTAATTTTAAAAAAATTGCTTTATTTTTAAGCTATGAATAGAAATAGTATGCAATTTTATAGGAATGCTGAGTATCAGCAAATATTAGCTTTTGTTATTAATTCATGCAATAGATTAAACATATCAAATAATAAAAACAACCATTAGAGTCAAATGCAAATTTAAAGGTCGAAGAATCGTTATGTAATATATATTTCACCAAGATTTCAACATTTTAAAATGTTTTACATCATATAGACATGTTTCTTGGGCGCTTATTATAAGCGCATGATAAATTATTTTTTTAATTATATTTTGTACTCGATTTTGTATTATTTTTTCCACTTAAATAATTTCTTCAGATATTCTTTCTTTCTTTTTTTATTTTTCCATTGTTGTATTTTTTTTAAATATTTCTACTGCTCTATTTTTTAAAAATTTTCTATTTAAAAAGATGCTAAATTTACTTATCCTCAAAATAAATGTTGTAATCTCCCTTCTTTTGACTCTAAGATGGATTGTCTAATCCTGACTCTCGGAAGAGAAGTTAAGTTGTTTCCATCCTGCCACTTATAACATCATCTTGGAACTGAGTAGCGTGCCTATTACATTTGAAAAAATTGTTCAATTCTGCATCCCTCGCTGGAGTTGTAATATGTTCATGTGGAGTCTGAACGAGTTTCGTCACTTTCAGTTTAATATATCCATGCGTGAGTATTTACAGCTAATTACTTAAGAGAAATTTAATCATCTCGTAAAAGCTTTCAATTAGTTAATTAAATATAGTATTTAATTGATATATTCATGAGTTTAATGAACTATTTTATTTGTCCAATTTATATTTAATAACTAAGAATAATATAAAACATTCCACAGTAGTCCAAGCTACGGGTTAAATTGTAAATCATCATACATCTCATGCTGCCATCTATAATTTTGAAATGCAATCACTGGTACATATTTGGAATAGGGAGAAGTTGAGACAGCTTTTGGATCTATCAGAGCTTGCAAAAGACAAGTAATTGAGCCAGTTTTAGACTTCATAGAAGACTTTAAGAAATATCAGATTCTGAGCCCTCTTTTCCTTTCCAGACTTAAAAACTATGTGTTCTTGTTAATTTTAATTTAACTTCTATTTTTCTAAATAACACAAATTACGATAAACTGAAGCAATAAAACATTTAATTAATTGTACCTTCTAAATAGTTGATTTTTCAGTAGATCGTGTAAAAAAAATTCTCAAAATATAAATTAAAAGCAATTATAAAAATATATAGCTTTTTTACTACAATTCTAAGTATTTAAATACAAGGTTTGCCAATTCTCTTGACTTCCAAATCATTCAGCCAAGTAAAAATGAATGCCAATAATAATAATTATTATTAAAATAAGGATCTGCAAGTATCTTTGAAATCATGGAAAAAAATTCCTAAAAATAATGTTCTGAAATCAAAACAATGCATGACTCTAATTTTAATACATTCAGACACATGCTCGAGATAAAATAATTGAAAACGAAAAATTAGATAGCCCTGAAGCTACCGAAAAAATCAAAGGATCTAGAGGTAAAACCGTACTTAGTTTTAAGATTTTGATATTGAAGTATACGGAGTATGTTTACGGCTTATCCATTTTCTAAGCTGTTTGATATAAAATGAAACTCCCCAAACTTTCATTCTACTGCTCCGAATAAGAAAATTTAAGTAGCACATAATTAAAATGGCTCTCTAATCATTTATTGAATAAATAAATTTGTTTCAAAAATTAATAGAAAGGTAGCGCGATGAAAATGAATTAATAGATCATATTCAGAGTAAATTTTCAATGTGCTTACTCATTGCTGAAATCAGTTCCATCATTTATCGTAATATGTTATGAGATTTTACGAACCGAGAACTGTAACAATGCATATAAAAATGTAAATATCACTTTCCTGCTCTATAGTACAGTAGTCATATTATCTTTTTAATGAAAAATTACTAGTAGCTTTCACTTTGGCATAAAGGATAAACTGTAATTTTGAAATAACTTGGTCTACCCCCTCCTAATACCATTCCATATGATTTCTCCTTAAATGTCTTTATTGAAGGACAATATCTACTGTGCTGAGTTAAATATTTGTGTTAAAAATTTGTAATGTAACTTGCCAACCCGGTTAGTCTTATTGTAGGAAAGACAGTTTTAATAATAGCTCTGAATGTTGTAGAATGGCTTCGATTTTAGTGAGAAACTTGGAGACCATCAGGAGACTTGACAAAGAATTTATCGATTTCGGGAACAAAAGAGAAGATTTCAGGTATTTTGGCAATATGTCCATTAGGATGCGAGTTATTAGTTTAGTTATTTTCATGTCCCGTTTTAAAGCAACATTATAGCTAATTTCGGACGATCCTGGTAATTTTAAACCGTATTCAGATGACAAGGGCGAAACCTGAGCTGACATCCCCTTTTTAAACTCCCGCACCACACCAGGGAGGAAATATTTGACCTCGATAGGTTTAACGTACCCGCGACGGTTTTTCAGTGAAATCGAGCCTCGAAGACGAGAACGTATCACTAGGTCACCGTAGCCCGCAAGATGCGAGCTCTATCGACTTTTCTAAAACCTTCTTTGCTTTGTCACAGAAACTATAAAAAATCGCGAAATACAGCTGAAATCAGTCAACTATTGATACAGTGTTAAGTCATGTGTTGAATAGTTGGTCAGTATTGAGTTATCCATCGAATGGTGTGATGAATAGCCATTTAGTAGTCGAGTAGAGAGACAGAGTATTCAAATCCACTCAGTTTTGTCACGGCTATTTAAATATCGATTTGATACACGTAAACGGCTGTTTACAGGAAGGACTGTTCTTGTGCTCTCTGCAGCTGAGTTTTATAATCTGCGTTTCCGTATGTTCGTATAGAATAAAGGGGTATGCTTTGTAATTGAGCTGCTATCATTGAGTTTTTGGATTTGTGGAAATTATTACAGCATTTGCGGCTCTGAAAGGTTAAATTTGTCACCATATTCTGGGTTTCCGACTAGACTAGGTGCATTCTGTGCAAGCCAAGTTTAAGTCATCTCAGTTGGAAAATAAAATATTTCTTTTAAAAAAGGTTGGCTCAATCAGTATATTTTGTAGAGAACAAACTTATGACAATGCATCTAATATTATACGGTAATACTCAAAAATTCAAAAAAGAGTTAGAAAACACAGCCGAAATACAATTTCTTCCCTTTGCGCTGTTTATCATACGGACTTAACGAAAAAAGTTTTAAAGGCAAATTTTATGAATTTAGTTTTTGCAGAAATTTTCGAAGCTTGTTCAAAAGTTATAAATTAACGTGCTTAAATAAGAAATCGGAACATTTATTTGCTGGAAAATTTTTGATATAATATTAAAATATAAAATTAAAAATGCGTTCCATTAACCTTCTACTTAAAAAAAAATTTCAGCGAAAATTTACACAAATCCCTTAATTCTCAGAATTATTTTATAAAGGCGAATGATACTGAAAAAAAATTATATTCATCTCTTTTTTATGCCCAGAAACTTTAAATATTGAACAATAAGCCTTTATATCAAACAAGTAGAAATATTTCTTTCGACATTTCACTCTGTTCTTCGAAAGTTAGAATAATTCACTTTTCTTAATTGTCACAGACTTCAGAAAGGGCTAATATCTTTTCAATATGAACATAGAAGCTAGAACATTTGACATCCAAACACCGAGGAGCTAACTATTATATTGCTATGAATTTTATGTAATTAGATGCAAATATTTGTAAATAGTTTAATTTTATAAAAATTATTCATAACGGAATCGCGCTTCCTCGAGAAAGACTGTTTTAAGGGGATTTCCAACAGAAGATCACCATATTTTACTAACTTAGCGATGTAGGTATGTTAGCGACATAATGGGGTCGTTAACGGTTTTTATTACACTCTAATATGTGCAGTGAATAAGCTGAAAAATAAATATTTGTTCCTAGCGAACAAATATTTATGGAGAAATTTCAACACTTGCCTAAAGCGTCCGAGCTGTTTCTGCGCTTGCCCGTTTACTTTAGTGAGATGCTATATAAGGCGCGGCGTAGTAGGAGCAGCAAGTCAGTTCAAAAAGGGAGTTGATATAGTTGGCTTGGCTTGAGAGACCATCTTTTCTTTTTGATGTGTTTTCTAACAGGAGCTTTGATATTACCTGTAATTAACGGATTGAACAGTGTTAATTCGCTGTGTATTTGTAGATTGTGCTGTGTGTATATATTACACATTTCGTAAACAATGAATTCTACATTTTTTCTGCATCTTCGCATCGTTCTTGAGAGAATTTTCGTAACAATATTATCTTATAGCCAGAAAGAAACAAGTTTCTATCAAGTATGTCTTCTTCCATCCATTAAAGAAATAAAAAAAAACCTATTATTATTAGCCATTATTTTTTTTTCTTATCTCATTTTCTAAACTAATTGTTATTAAACAAATCTGTTTTTTTATTTAATGCATTAAATTATTTGTTATTTAGTTCTGATAAACCAATAAAACATTTTTTAAATAAGTTAAAATTTAAGTTTTCTATAAAAAAAGCAATTTCTTTAAGAAATGCAAACAAATTTGTACGAGATATCTAATTCAATAATTTTTTAAATTCTAAAACATTTTTCTTAAAAAGTGCAAACGCAAATTATTGAAATCGAACCATTTTGCTAAAATATGTCCTAAAGGGCCTGTCACTTTATATGAGGCACACATTGAAGCTAAATCTCTAAATATTGAGCGTTTATGAGTAAGGAGTTTATGCCAGCTTCGAAATCAAGTTAATTTTACATCAGCACGATTAATCAGTTAAAATAGCTTCCAGAAAATAGAAAATTTGATGCTACGAAGTTTGTTATTTACTTTCATGTCCCATGAGTCTTGCTATTGGACAAGAATTTTTTTCCACAGTACGATGAATTTCAGAATAGGGGACATCATAATTTAAAGGAATTGAATTCAAACGAGCAGCGTTATCTGCCTTTTCATTACTTTCAATACCGACATGGTTCGTAACTCAGTAAATATTACATCAAGCTCATTCTTTTCAAGCGTATGGTTATTACATATGATATCTAAAACAATTGGAAGATAATTAAAAGTAATATGATTCAGGTATGAAAGATCGCCACTGCTTGAAAACGAGGGAAAATGAAGAAAGTCTGTGACTGTAAGTGGTATTGTTTATAATTACGCCAAAACCTACATCCGAATCCCCTTTCGATGGCTTTGTTGAATTTGCTGGAGAACAACGGGAGAAGTTTCATTTTTATTAAAATGTGCAAAGGGGTTTATGTGTGTTATTGAGCATATTTCCTTAGTTGGATGGGGGGAAAACGCCATTCATTTGGATCTGCAATCTATCAAGATCCCTGTCCTTCAGCAAGCTTTTGGCTCTTTCAAGAAAAGACCGTACCCTGGATGGGCGAGTATTATAAAGCATATTCGAGAAATTATTCGAATGTAGTGCTCCAACAGATGATTAGGAATTGACAAAACTTAATATACTAATTTTGTAGCAACTTCTGGCGTTTCAAAAATAAGGGCGTTTCATGCATTGAGAATTTCAAAGGGCGATGTATGGAAAGCGTTTTAGAGCTAAGTGGAGGACTGAGTTAAGTTTTCGCAATACAAAGTGGCTTTCAGAAACATACACAATAGGTCTATTGAGAATGCGTGACTTCTAAGTCCTAAGAGAAATGCAATTCACACCTCAAGAAATGATGTATGCGGTAAGAAAGTTTACTATCAAAAATAACTCATATGAAATATACCTCGTCAAAGATTGGAATGTATTGTTCATAGATATAAAATTCAGGGTCTGCGTATAAGATTTATAGCTCAATCTCGTATCAATGTACCATTACCACACACTAACGCTAAATCTCTGCCGGTAAGCATGAGGTCTTGGCACATGCAGACTGTCATATTTCCAAACATAAGCATTGTGATTGTTATACAATTTCGAGTGAACGGTGCGGCATCCGTGAATAAAACGCATGAAAGAAAGTCGAGCTATAAAACTACACACCAAAAATACCATCATGAAAAGTTCATACTGTATAATATCTTGATTCACACAGATCAAATAAGATAATAGCGTAACAAAACAATACTTTTATTTAAAGCCTTATATATGTAAAAAAAAGAAACTTGTTCCCATCCAGGTTAATATTATTTTCAAAAAATCACATAACAGTTGAAAGTTTAATCACGAAATAGCTCCTCTTTCAAATTGGAGAATAAGCCCCCCCCCCCCCAAAAAAAAACGCTAACAGACTGCTCACGGGGTCGTTCAGAAATATTCCGGTCTTTATCGGGAGGATCCTAACACAGAAACTCGAAACCCAATGAGGTTCTTAAAAAAATATATTAACTTCTCTGAACACCACCGTCTCTCCGAATTTCAATTCCAAGCTTCCCACTGCTCTCCTTTCTGACTAAAAACAAACAGAAATACCGCATTTTATTTCCGTCAAATATACGCCTCCAGTTTTCTCATTGGTGAACCTGAATTCTCAATTACTCAATAGCTGCTGAGCAATGCTTCCTCAATGGTCTCCACTCGATCGTGGTGGACACGAAATCGAGTGTCTGTTAAGAATTCATCTTTGTAGGTGAGCCCTCTCAAACACATGTTAATTATAATCAATCCACAGCTAACAACATCTGTTGAAGCTCACCTGGGATGGACACTTAATGACAACGACTGTTAATAATTGATAGTTTCTTGATGATTCGGGGAGCTTCTTCGCAAGGGAAAAAAATTTAGCATCTGGATGTCTTGACGTTTTTCTCCCTTGAAGGATCTATTTGATGCCATTCGCCATGCGGGGAAAATGAAGAAATGTTAGAAAGAAAAGGAAAATAGGCCTGAATTAATGCTCACGCCCTTTATAAAAAGAATTTCATACTTACGGCATGCAAAATCTTTCAAACAAGTGATTGTCTCATACCCAGTCTACGCCCAATAGCTCTCATACCTGCGGAAGAATTGTGCTCAATCACGTTGAGGACATCTTACACTAGCCGTGCTCTCGCATAGAGAGGCCGGTCCACATTATGTCTGTTGAAACCACGTCTGCTTCTGTAAATTCGTTTGAAAATTTGACGATTCAATATTTTTCTTTTGGGAAGTCTTTCCCAGTACAACATTTGTGAAGCTCTCCAATTTCTATTTTCATTTCTATATGTCACATTGATATCTTCTAATTCAGCATGCATTAAGCACTGCAAGCTGTATGAAATCCCATTGAGGAATGACAGCTTCTCACATATTCGATTTGTTTCGAGTGGTCTACACAAACACGCATTGAACTTTTATATTGATTCATTCTCGCTCCCTTTAAAATCTGACCTGACCTTTCCTGATTCTTTGCATATCTTCAGAACTACTATAACTCTATCGAAACAAATAATGTTTTAGTAAGGAAACAATAAAAAAAAGTAATGAAAATAAATTTAAACAGCTGAACTTGAATTCAGCGCTGCTACAAAAACTCGATTTATCCGAAAATTTGAATTTAAAAAAATTAAATATCAGCATGAAATAAATGCAGATTTTGAGATGATATTTGCAAAGGGAAATTCATTAATTATATTTAATAAATATTATATGATGAATAAACATTTTGAAAAATAATGAAATAATATTTATTAATAAAAGTCTTAATAATGTTATAATAATAATTAAATTTAAGTTATTTACATCTTTGAAAATAAAGAAATTTTAAAAAATGTCTTTATTTTTTAAGGTATAGAGTAAATATTATAATCGTTAGAAAATTCGAACTCAAGATTTTGACGAATGACCGTGTCTCAAACCTTGAGAACGAAAAGCATATTATGTCTGTCTGTCAATCTTTTTGTCTTTGAACACGAAAAATCAAAAACGCTTCCATCTAGGTGGATGAAATTTGATATATGGTTTTATGATAAAATTTGTATACTTATAACAGGTATTGAACGAAATCCGTCCACAGGAAGTCTGTTTGGCTTTATAAGTATAAATAAAGTTGATAACCACAAGCATCTAATTTATGGATTCTTATGCAGTTTGGAATCAAATTTGTGAAACTATACTTTTTCGTATGTATAAGCACATTAATTCATAAATAAAATGGTATAAATCAACAAAATTCCGTATGCTATATTGTGACTCCAGCTTCAATTCAAGGTCAAAAGTTATAATCAGTCATTTGGTAAAAAGATATACAATTTGAAAAGATATAATATACATGTACAAAAATACATATTCACACAATATATTCAGTAAAAAGGCTGGATTCACACCAAATATTAGCATTTCTTAACTATGGTCCACCAATATCTTGCAAGATATTCGCGACCTATACAAATTTCACAAATTTATGTAAAGGGGGAGGATAAAAAATTTATTGGGCAGAAAGCAAGAAAGTTTAGGAGAGACTACTTCTACTAGTTTTTCATTAGATATATTGACTAGCAACCAAATTCCTGGGCAAATTAAGAGTTTTAAAATCTGTTTATTTATTGCTGTGGGCACAAAATACGATTGTATTTAAATAATAAAAATAATTAAGAAAGTTTTTAAAAAAAATTAAATTTGTAATCTTGATTTTAAACAAAATAAATTCACCTTACAGACGATATTTTAATATTATATGAATAGTAAATTAAAGATGCCAGATCAAAAATTTGAATTGCTGAAGAATTCGGACAAAAACGTATAAATTAGCTGTGTTACACAGTAATAATAGTGACTTAACGTATCTTTTTAAAGGAAGATTTAGTACAAAAGTCACTATAAATGTGTGTTATAGATTTCATTATCAGCTTGAAGTCTCTTTCTATGGAAAAACGAGAACGTCATTTTTTATCCGCTGTCCTAACCTTGTTAACAATTCAAAATATTTGTCCGATAAGAATGTCTGTGTTTTCAAGGTCATAATCTAAGAATCTTAGGATTTCGAATTCCTTTTCACAAAAGTTACAATCCAAAGTCATCATCTAATTATACCAGTGGCAGATTGACCAGTTTGCTTACTTGCATGACGACAAGTTGATTCGCCACCACACACAGCACGGGCCTACCAGGATGTGTATGGGGGTGAAGAAAAAGTAAGAACTTTCTCTTACAAATAACTGCTTGAAAATTCTGTTCCTATTCTCAACCAAATAAAAAAAAATAGAAATACATTTTGCGTAACAAATACATTACTTTCTTTGTAAAAGGACTAGTTACCAGACTGCATAAACTTGCGGCGAGAAGGAAGGGAAACTATCGCCCTTTGCAAGAAGCGGTTTATCTTGTGAGAGTTGACTAAAGACCTGCTTTATTCTCTCTTTTCGTTTTCTTTCTTTGTGTAGCTGCATTTTATTGTTCTGATACTAATGGGTGTAAAACAAAATCTTGTTCATATGTCAGCAAAGGAATTTCAAAAACTTGAAAGACCTTGAAATAATTGAACAGAAAATAAATACCACTTGATTTTATTTTGAATAATTTTGAGCATTTCAGAACTCTGACGCAAGGCCCTATTAAAAGCAATAGGTCTAATAGACTGAAGGCTAGCCAGGGTATAAAAATGAAAACTATAGAAAATTTGAAATTGGCCTGAAGACTTTATTAAAGGTCATCTTCAAGCAAGAATTTAAAGTGTGAATTTTTGAGGTTTTGGAACACAAAATTTAATATATGCAATAGAAGGGGGGAAAAAGACACTGAACTGATCCATTAAGATAATTATATAAACAAGCTTTCAGATTTAGTAAAAGAAATATATGATAGAAGTTCAAACATCAGAATTTAAAAATTGAAAATCTTAAGCATCAAATAAATAAATAAGAAATAAATTCTAAGCTATAAAATCAGTAAAAGTAACACAAATTTAGAAATTCAAAAACTATATAGCAAACTAAACACATGAAGAAATTAATTATCCTCTAAAAAGAAAGAAGTATAAATATTTATACAAAAACTAAAGGAGAAGATGGGAATTAACCCTTGAACATAGGTGAAACTAGCAATCTAAAAGTTTCTCTGTTTAAGACTGAAACACTTATAAAATTTGGTCAAAGCACATCGTAATCTTGTGATTTAATTTGAAAAAAACTCATTGACAATTATTGAGTTTACTAAAGTCCAAGAAGAGGTGAGAGGAGTAAGTATATTTTCATTTGTGAAATGCTGTTTAAATATAGATAAATCGTTCCTAAAAAATCCTTCTGTATTACAACAGTCTAGAAAAATTGCTAAAATATAAATTTTTTAGAAGATTGCTTGTTGCCTCAATATAATATTTTTTTTTACAATATATATATTTTTTAAATCCTACCAAATTGTGAGAAAACTAATTTTTGAAAAAAGAAATTACGTAATTTAATTATTTTAAGATCAAGCTCATATCTTTTATCATAAATACCTACCAAGTATTTCTTCAGGAATTTCTGTTTCATCAAAATATGCACTTTACCATTGGTTTTCATTAGTATCATATAATTTTATTCTTTTGGATTATTTAAATTAGAATTATCTACATTTAGCAAGCAATTTCTTACCTTTAGATTTTTAACAAATGTTAACATTCTAATTCCTTATCACCACTATTTTTTAAAATGTACGTTGAATTAGATTTATATTTGCTTATTAATAAATTTTCATAGTAGCATTTACAAAGTAAACATATTTTTTTTTTACTGATTTGTCGACTATATTACTAATAAACTTCTCTTTTTAATTTAAAAAAAAATCTTTCTTTAACAATCTGAGAAAAAAAATGTCTTTTTCTTTTGGATCAGATAATGGATTCAAACTAAAGAACGAGGCAAACAACAACTTACTCACTTACTTATCGACAACTTACTTACTTCAAATGATAAACATCTTAATTTTCTATCAATTATTGTATTTCTTATTAAATTTGAAATTTGGAATGCAGGAACATAATAAAAGTATATCCTGACTTAGATTTTAATAATGTTGTTATTGAATAAAGAAAAATAACAATAAAATTACAATAATAAAACACAAGAAATTTACTTATAATTTTTATCAAGTCAAAGTTTTGAGGAAAATCGTGGCAAATTAAAAAAAAATAGGCATATTTAAAAAAATTCTTTAAATTCTCATCATGTGATATATTATCACAAACAGTTTCGGAATGAAATAATAAAAAAAATCGTTTTGATTTTAAAAAAATAATAACTGCATTGATATGCTTTATGTTTTTTACGTATACTTCAATTATATAATTCAACGCATTCTTGATATATATTCATGAAAGAAATGCTCCTTTTGAAATAATTTCCATCTAACTTTAGACAACTAAAAAGATTTTCTCTTATTTATTAATAGTATACTAACCAAGTTAGTCAAAAACACCACTAAAAGCAACATACGCTCTGTTGTCCACTTGTGATTTAAAAATTGACGATTTTATCTATCTATCAATCTTGATGTGGCGGCTGAGGGAAAAGAAAAAAGCATGTTTCTTAAAAAAGTATTAGAAGTCCCCCCCCCCCGTTTTTCTGGAATGAAATTCACTCCTTGTTAGACCTTTTTTTTTTTCTTTCCCTTCCTCTTTTATACTCTCTCATAAAAGAATAAATCCATCTGTCAAACAGCCCATTACTTCTCTCTGTGGGTAGCAAAGACTGTCATTAACTTTAAACCAATCACAGAGCTTGTGTCATGCCTCAGATATTTAGGCGCATGAGAGTTGTGCGAAAGAAGATCAAGGATTGGTCGAAAAAAGTGATGAATTGGAGTAGTATTTACCGAACGCAGAAACGGGGCGCAATTTTTGGCGTTGTATTATTTCAAATCTGATTATTCTGCCGTTGACATCGCTTTTTAATAATTTGGATGGTGTGTAATTTCGTTTCAGTTGCAATATATTTAAGAAGAAAATAATCAAGTAAGATGCTTTCCTACGCTAACTTTTAGAAGTTTTGATTATAATATCCTGAAGTTGAAATTCCAAAATAATTATATTTCATAACTTTACTTTCCAAGTAATATAATTTTATTATTAAAATACAATTTACAAATTGTTTGAAAGGTTTAATAAATGAAAAATAACGTTTTTGATACTCACATTTATTTATATTGGTTTTGTTGGATAAGAAATTCGAATTTGAGATCAACCCCAAGAATTGAAATATTATATTGAGTACTACCATATGTTTTTCTTATTATTATGCCTATACATTTATGCTAGGGTATCGATTTCTGAAATGTAATATGAATGCAGATTATAATACTTATGATTTTAAAAAGATTATGTTAAAAATAACTTTAAAATGCAAAATATGTCATTAAATATGCGAAATGGAAAATTATTTATTAATTGTAAAAAATATATGAAAATATTTGAAACAAACAAAAAATTATAAAATAAATGCATTTTATTATCTTTTGAAAAAAATTATTTGTACAATGCTCATAATGTTGAATGTTTTCGTAAATATTTTTAATTAATACCTCATGATATTCTTTAGAAAGAGTAACTAAGTTTTATCTTTTATGTGACTGATTTGGCAACATTTACTGTCTCTAAGCTAAATATG
>JAOUZG010006627.1:48417-58854 GCA_026289955.1 Argiope argentata
TACAAGCAGGAATTGAAAAAAAAATGTTACATCACTAGACATTTTTTTCTCAAAGATGGTAGACTGACTGATTTAATGTGTACTATTTAATTACTACTTGGTAAATTAAAGTTAAGAAATCCTAAAATTGCATTTTGTGAGTGTAATTTTCATCTCTATAAAGACAAATTGGTTTCTATCTTATTCACTTGCATTAATTGTTATGTCCTATACGATGTACAGAGAATGTATTGAATTCAAAAAATTAGAACTCGAAGGTTTTGACAAATCTCTACTTTTTATATTTCATTCAAATCAAAAAAATATTTTTGATTTATATCAATTTGTATGTATATGACAAACATAATTCAAAAACGCTATAAACAAAGCGGTGAAATTTGAAATACGGTCTTTAGATCAAATCTTTTTCTATCAAATTTTGAGCAAGATTCGTTCAAAGGAGTTATAATTCTCAGTCTGCTCAAGCATAAGATAATATGATATTTATAAAACGGAGAGAGCTAGATCGTATTGAGAGAGCTAGATAAAATTCGGTGCACCAATTTAATTCCTATACTGTAAACGCTTATTAGATATTGAATCAAATCCAACAATTAATATAAAAACATAGTTTTTTTTTTATCAATTCCTATATATGCTAACAAAGAAAATTTTTATTTTAGTTACTCTTGATAAAATAATTACAATTAATATAATATGTATAGAAATATGTCAGAATCACAATATTAAGCTGCAAAATAGAAAGCGAATTTCCTTTCAATTTCCTTTTTCTTTTCAATATATGATGTTCGAATTCGCAGCCCAAGGGATGCGAATCCAACGCTATACCACTCAGACTATCATGGCATAACGATTAAAATTAGAATAAAAAAAACTAATCAAAAAATTACCCTAGCTTTGAATTTTAAAATTGGGGGGTGGTAAGGTATTTGTATTTTTCTACGAATTGAGTATAGAGCCAGATTTAACTGACCGGGGATTTTAAATGGATTAAAAACTATGATTAAACTTTTATTGTTTTAATCGCTTCAATAAGGATTCAATAAAGAAATATTGACTACATAAGAAATTTTCTCGTTTCTGAGAGATGAACTTTAGTTATTTTTAGATCTCTGCAGAGTTAGACATATGTTATTGCTATCCTGTATACATTGAATATGAACTGACAACTAAAAGCTCTATTTTATTCTTATAGCCTGTTTAGAATTCTTATATAGTCAATATTTAAAAATTTCTCATACGTACATTTCTAATTATGTTGCTCATAACAGGTATGCAATTTATGGAGTGCGTCCCCTTGGTGAGCGTTAAATAATACGGACAACATGAGCGAAGACATGAAAAAAAGATACCAAGTTAAAGAAAGATAATTACTAAAAAAATCGGTTTCAGTTATACAGGCATTGTTTTGCTCTTAAAGAAGGAAAATATGAGAAAGCAGGGCAAAAAGTATTTTTATGTTAATTCAATTTTAAATTTCATTGTAGGGAAACAAAACCTACCAAAAATCCTTAGTATAAGGAAAGCTATCAAATCTTTTCTGGAATAATGAATCTCAAAATGTTAAAAAGGGGAAAACTGGTTATTTTATAAAGAAATAAGGACACGTTTTTGCTAACCCAATATTGGGTTTCGATATAGAATTACATAGACGTTTGCCAGAATGGTTGATATATGTCTTTACCCACACTTTTCTCCCCTAAGGAGCTAATGGAAAGGATCTCCCCTTGAATCCCTGAGTCACATCATCTAAAAAACCAGATCAAGTTCGAGATCAATTTTGATTTTTCTTCTCTATTCAACCGCAGCTTCCAGCTATTGAGTGTCTCTGTCAGGAAATAAACTTTCCTCGAAACAGTCAATCAAATATAAATTATTGTGACTTTCAGGAAAAAAAAAGGATTTTATGTTTCGAGTGATTTACGTTTGGCTGCTTCACTCGGGATAATGTTTTCTTTTGGAACAAAACTCCCTAACGAATTGAAAGAAAAGACTTTCTTTTTGTTGTTGTTGTTGTTTCCTTTAAGTCCTTCCTTTTCACTAGTTTCCCCATCAGAGAATTAAAGGTTTCTATATTCTTCTTATCGAAATCGACAATGCTGCAAGAGATCTGCTTTGTCTTCTTTGCAGTTATTAGTAATTAACTGAAAAACTTATTTTTCAAAGCTTGAAAGCGCCTAATAACAACAAAAAAAAGGAAAGGAAAATTCCTTTTGTTAATATGAGCTTATGATCTCTGGTGCCGGTTATTAAACATTTTCTCTATTGAATTTAAAATTTCTCTTAAAAAGTGTGGTTATTAATCTACGAAATAAGCTTGTTTGCCGACGATGTTGCAGATAACTTGCTCTAACTTATACTGCCAGTATTGGCAGTTAGTTTCCTCTAAAAAATTTCATTCCTTAAAAAAATGAAATTTTCAACGACTGAAATGCGAAACCAAAATTTTATCTTTTTCCTTTTGTTCGTCAAATATGCAAAAATTGCGTTAAAGCAATGTAAAAAGAAAGAGTCCACCTTGGCTTAGACCTACTAAACTAAGAATCTCGGATGGAATATATGCCAAAAATACTGTTGCAAATACGGCCGTAGAAATTTTTCGATGGAGAAACAAGGCATCTCTGACGGTGGATGAGCAACATTGGTTTAATTTATCGTCAAACTAACGTATAATAATTAATTTAATATTTAAACAAATGTACAAATTAATAATTTGTAATAATTAACTGTTTGTACGATGTGGGGATAATTATATTACGAATAAACGATAGCTATGATAAAAAATAACCAATCAACTAGACCCTCTGGTGATCAGCTGTTTGCCAACAATCTGTAAACTTAAAGTAATTGGTAAAATGAAAGAACCAGTCTCTCAAATATAACCATTAGACACGATTTTGGCCATTTTTATTTCTTATGAAAGTTAATGAAATTTAAGTAGGTTATCAAGGGATCCCTATGCTTAAGTACCATCCGTTTTTGGTAGGAATTACGTAATTTTATTTTACTGTGCGTTCTTTGTAGTAAAAACCTTGACAGAGTTTTCAAATCACAGACAATAAATGAAATATTTAATGTACCGATTTCACCAGATTTTACTTCATATGAAAGCTCAAGACACCTATAAAAATCATCAAAGAACGCCTCCCCCTTTTGAATCAATTTTCATGAGATATTTCAATATAAAACTTAGGAAGAGTCCCCCAATTAACAACAAGATTTCATTAACTAATTTCGCCAATTCGAAAGCATACTAAAACAATTAAAATACTCGATCATTATTATACAGTTATGATTTAAAACAGTATTTTCTTTTGTTTAATAACATGTATTTCATCGAAATTGAACGACATGACTGTATTAACACTTTTAATGAGGCCATTGAAGGTGGTTATATTTAATTTATCCATATCAAATAATTTCGATGAACTATCCTTTATCACCACGAAGGTGTGATAAAAGTATAGTTTCAATAATATAAATAAAAACTACTCAAAATAACAGAACTTTGCAAATCGGTATCTATTTTTCAGAGTGGCGAAATAAACGAAGCTGTTAAGGCTGTGCCACAGTAATATTTTGAGATATCTATTGAAATCGAGGTGAAATGGATTATGACCATTGATGATGTATCAAGAAATCATAAACATTCAGAAGGGGTAAAAACCTTCGAAATCAATATAATGACTGTGTCTGAAAACCCTGTCGCGGGTTTTTTTCCAAAGACAGCTTACAGTGAGATCGTTATTCATTTTTTTGTCGGAAGTTCTTGACGCCGAATAACGAGTGAGTTTTGATGGCATATCTAGAGGACATAAACTTTCATAGAAACAAATAGTAGTGAAAGAGGAAAAGAGGTTGGGATTGGGTGACTTGTTCATTGGATTTCTACATTATTTTGAATATATAAATAACATGTTATCTGATGAACTGCTCTGAATTTATACTGAACAAAAATTTTCATATTACTATGAAATGAAAGAATAGTAAAAAAATGAGCATAATTATTAATTTATTATTGAATCTTGGCTATTGAACGATATTTTAAGCTAAATGAATTTAAATTTTAAATGTATAAATTAAATCTAAATAAATGGATGCTATAAGTCAAATTTGAATTACTTACCAAAGATTATTAAATTAATTATAGTAGACATTCATTACATTGATTCCTTAGTTGACCGACTAAAAAAAATTAGTATAATACAACATCAGATTTAAGCCGGTTTATTCTGTTAATGCAGCACAAACTACAAGCTGAACGGATGACAATTAAATCATTCCACTGACATAATCGCTTTAACCCCGTTGCCAAAATCGGAGAAAATTAGTATATTTTGAGGATTCATTTTGCAATTACTTGAAAATGGGAAGATGTATTTTGGATATGCAGCTCTACATCTCCTTCGGTTGTTATAAAGATTTTCAAAGATGCAGCTTTAATTTCTCGCGAATGGAACTCGGAGAGGAAGGCAGTCTCCAATATGAGGGTTACTGACCTCCCGATTATTGCAGAGTCGCTGTCTTTGGTCTATAAAATATACAAACACGTACGGTGAAGCACAAAAATATGAAAGTAAAGAGAGAGATAATGGGAGAGAATACGATAGAGAGTTAGGTTTCAAAAATCAGAAACGGGTATCAGAATTCTTACCATTAGATCATTATATCACCATATTTTCATCAAAGTTTTCAAAAATTACATATAAAAAGTGGAAACAGATTATGCAGTGGTAAGTCAGTTGTGATGTTAAAAATAAATTCAATTAATCATTTTTTGTAAGTAACAGAATAACTGGAATAACCCTAAAACCATCACATGAAAACACATGACCTTCATTAAATGACCAAAATTTACCCTACCAATTGGCACGACATTCTCCAAATGATCATGAGCAAAAGATGCAATAAAGCTAAATAAAATACACATCGATAGTTAAGATAATTCTAATTTGTCTAAATGTAATTTCTGAGAATATTATATTAGTGGCAATGGAATAAAAATAAGGTAATCGAATGAAAAATTTTGTAGAAAAAGATATCACACATTCTCACCCAAAATGAACTATCTGTAAGACTGATATCAGCAAAACGAAGATAGAATGAAGAGAAGGTAAAAAGCTTTGGAGGAGTTAGAAAGAAGGAATTCGTGCCATCATAGCAAGACAACTCCAAAATTTAAATAAAAACAATACATTAACAAAATATTTTAAAAATTTAATTCAACTTTGTAGCAGGGAAAAATTTAGAAAGAGCAACCAATTTTTATTTAGTCGCATTGATAGCATTACGAGACCTATAAAAATTCACAACCTTCCGGATAAAAGGCGACTTATAGAAAGAAACGCTCCATCATAACAACTTATGCAATTTTTTATATTTTATGTGAACAATAAATTTATTTTATAAATATACTTTTGAAATGTAAAATTCTAGAATCTTCCGCTTGAACTTAGAAGTATTTGTAATTCAATTTTAAATATTTTATTCCTTCTGCAAAAGGTTTTATTATAGAGTGTACTAATTTAGATGAACAAGTATTTCTTTTTACTGAAAATGGCAGAAACTTTCTGAAGGGATTCGAGGAAGTTAAGGCCCTATCATACGGCAAAATATCGTCGACACTTTCGTCGACAAACGACGACGAAAGTGACGTCACTTGAGGATTTTCTGTCTGGTAAACCTAAAAACTTAAGTTTATTACGATGTATATGGTGTATTTATCGCTCTTTATTCGTTTCTACTACTTAGTGAATATCTGCAATTTTATCATTTCATTATTCGAGGGATTCTGGAGTATACGTTACTTAAATTTCTCACTTGAGAAAAATAGATTTTACCCAGACTACGCTTTTATGCATCATCCTGGGGACAGAGTTGAAACAAAAAGAGAAATTTAAAAAAATTGTGTAGCGGAAATAGTTGCTTAGACGCAGACAGAAAGGCTGCTATGAAAGTTTAATGAGAGAATTGGCTTTGGAGGTAAGCAAAAAATTTGCTTACACTTTTTATATGAATTGTTTCAGTATTTTAGGGAATGATACAGCGACAAAATGAATTATCTTCACTTAGAAAAAGCACCGTCCTTGCTTATTTGTGTAATTTTTTCATTAATTTATTTGTATTAAATAAAATATTCACGCCATATTTGTCTGTTGATTGTTTACTTTTAAAGAATTTAAAGAATTAATTAATGGTACATTATGTATCAATGAACAAAATTAATGTAGTTTGAATGTTCAAACCATTCAGTTATTAAGAATAATGCTACATTTAATAAATCTGTGTAAGGATACGTAGTTCAGTTTTAAAAATCGGAATTACATTTTTCAATTTAGGATGCAGAAGGTTACAGAAAATGGTTAAGGATGGATACAGCATCATTCGAGTATCTTCTGTCCTTGGTATCTCCATATATATCAGGAATAGATTCTAGTATGAGAAATGCCATCACTCCTGGAGAAAAACTTGCTGTGACTCTGAGATACCTTGCATCTGGTGAGATTTCTTTTCACTTATAAACTAGATTATTAACATTAAAAACTCAAAAAGTATTTTAATATTTATAAAAAAAATTATTTGAATTGTAGTATTTTTATTTTGTTTTAATGAAATAATAAAAATTAGAGGCATGATTTTTATGTTCATTTACCTTTATAGGTGAAACACGAAGCTCTCTATCTTTCCAGTTTTGAATTGACCAAAACACTATATCAGGTATGTATAATTTTTTTGAATTTCCCTATATCATTTGTTATAGCACAAAATAATAAATATTTCACATTCTCTTTTGTATTTATAATCAGAAATAGCATGTCATTCCAAATTAAGTGGTAATTTGTTAAATTTAGAAGAAAAAATGTTGAAAAAAGCCTGAATCATATTGTCAATGATACAAAATGTAATGTATTTTTTGGTAATGATAAAAGTATAATAATTTTGATGTTTTTGTCAAAACCAAATATGTTCGATATTTTTTCAACGATACAGGAGTATTTAAATATTAAAATTTAAAATCAAGGTTAGAAAACTGATTTAGAGTTAAAATTTTTAAATTTTATAGCTGTTAATAAACTATTTAAGAAATTACTATCATCAAAAGATTCTACTATTATTTTAATAAATTAAAGACTTAATATAATCGAATATATTTCAAAAAAAGAAAACAATTCACATCAACATTAATATATCTTTTTTTATTTATGTAAAAACATCTTGTTGGATCTCTCCAAACTCCATTATAAGTTCAAAGATTCGTCTGGTATACTGCTCCCCATAGAGTGGAGCCAGTTTTTTAAATGTAGAAACAACAAGTTGCCCCACAGCATGCGGAAAGGAGTCTGCAGTCTCACTTCTCTTTTTTAACTCTTCTGACACCAATTTTGGGAGGAGGGCCTTGGTTTAAAATTTCTGGTGCAACAGATCTTTTTGTTTGGCCACTCCCTGAAGAGTCAGAACCAACCAACTGCTATTCAGACTTCATCCTGAAGTTTTCTGGTACTTCCTTCACACAAATCTAAAAATAAATAAATTTTGACATAGCAATCAAAGGATACATTTAAATAGACATAAAAAGGCACATGCTAAGAATAAAGATACCATCTAACTACTTGAAGAGATTAGAAGCTGTACTCTTCTATAATATTAATCGATTGATTGATATACAATAAATTAATAATATGATCATTAATGATGTATTTAATAAAATTCAATTAAATTAGGTTTTATTTAGTTAGACATTTTATTTCAATTCACTTCTTGGGAAGCTTTTATAAAATTTCATTTTAAAGATTAAAATTTGTTGAGATATTAATCTAATATAATAAAAATGCAACTCGAAATGCGTTGCTAAGCGCAAAACTGGAGAACGGCTAGACCGATTCGGCTAATTTTTTAAAAATATTTTCGTCAAGACACGAGGATGGTTCTTATGAAGAGAAAAAATGAAAAAACTGCGTGGAAAATAGTTAAAACGACACTTTTCTTACTTTCCCGCCCAAAATCTGCATTTCCTTCCCCCACACCAACTGAGTTAGATAGCGGGAAGTAATAAATTATGATTTGTTTAGAGAGAAATAGGCGAAGTCAGTTGGTTTTCATTTATAGATAACGGGATGTTTAAAAAAGAAAGAAAATACTTGCTTTTATGCAGCTGGTTATACTGATTAAAAACATTCTTCCAAACGTACGTGAATATATTTTGTTCATTATTTGATAGTTTTATTTTTTACTGTTTCTATTGATTGTGTTCTGATATAAAGCTGTTTTTTGTTGTTTTTCTTAAAGATGAAAAATTCTTCTTATATATAAATACGGCATGAAGAGCTCTTAATGTGTTTATGTTATAGTTGAAACGATTTATGTATGAACGATCCGTTTTAATTTTTTAGTTTTTTATATGTATGGATATTTAATCTATACCTGCTCAAAAGTCTGGGAACGAAGGGGAAAAAGGATTTGTAGAAAGAAAAGTAGTGAAGAAAAAAAAAGGATCGCAAAAAAAAAAAAAGAAAGAAAGAAAGAAAGAAAAGAAAAGAAGGGTGTGTGTGTGTGTCATCATTATTTCGATGTTTCAATTGACTACAGTTCCTACCAATGCGTTGCTATTGGATCTATGAACTTAGTTTGCCCACATTGTAAGGCATTTAAATACAATAATGAAGCCAATGGAATGTGTAGCACAAATAGCAAAGTGAGATTATTGCCATTGGTTCCGCCTCCAGAGCCATTATACTCATTGGTTTCAGATACTGGAAAGGATTCCATGCACTTCCTTACAAAAATATAATAACTGTTTTTAAATGACTTCCCTTGGAGCAGCAAATATACTTTTAAGGTAACAAGACTTATTTAAATTTTTATCATGTCAGAACATGATGTTGTTTTTGCGAGGAGGTTTTTGGCGTCAATAATAAATTCGTAGGCGAAAAATAAAAATTTTATTATCTGCAAGAGCATCTCGAAAAAATCAGTTTTTAATAACATGTTGTCATTGCATTTACAAAGGCTCTGATTTAAAAAAAAATTAGTTAATGACTACAGCAAATAAAACCTAGAAAAATGTCATTTTGATCACGTGATTATATGAAATAAAATAAATAGGAAATGTGATATTTTTTTTTTAAATCAATGCGAGCCACATTCGGCCATTTCGCTAAAATTTGGTGGCTAACTATTTTTTGTGTGGCGAAAATGACTTTATATCAAAGTTGTATTATTGTGTGTTTTGTAATTAAATTGTATTTGCCATAGCTATGTATTTTTCATATATGCTTATAGTGGTATATTTCCGTTCGAAAATAATTTAGAATTTCGCCAACTTTTCTCAAATTTCTTTGGCGATTGCTCATTTGCGCCCGGCAAAGTGGAAAACCCCCTTTAAATTTTAAGTGATCCTCTCCCCCCCCAACACTAATGCGGTTAGATATAACAACCGGTTATTTCAAACGATTCAGTTTATTTCCGTAGTGTTTGATACATTTAAAATTAATGATTGTTAAGTAATAGATCTTCCGATCCCTTCAGAAGTACTTTTGGATAAAAATAAACCAGATTAATTGAAATTAAAAATTTAAATCTGCATTTGTTACCCCAATTCATGTTTAAAATTCACGTATCCTGTAAACGGTTTTGCTATTTTACATTATGATTAGACTATCAGTTTTCAAATATACACTTCAAAATTTCCACGCGTACGAAGTCGCGGGTAAAAGCTAGTAAATTAATAAAGATATTCTTTAGTGCCCATAAGGTTTAAGGCTCAACAACAATTTTTTCAATAATATAAAAAAATTGTTTCAGTAAAAAATGCAAAGTTGATTGCAGTTTAATCATTTCAATTTTAATTTAAAGAATAGATTCTACAGGAGCAAACAGAAAATTAGAGAAATGCATATTACGTTGCGGTTAAAGGCATTTATAATACTGAGCGAATTATGAAGTTATTAAAATTAACAGCTTTAAAATATTTTAATGAAGAAGCTATTAAAATATGGATTGCATAAACTATTTAGTTATATTTTAACCAGCATTAGGATTGGCGAACCAGCTGGTTGCAAAAGTCGGTTAGTATATATATGCAAGTAATTCATAACTAATAATGTACAAGTAATTCATTAACTAAATAAAAGCATGGTATAAGTATTAAAAACATTTTTACAAAATATACCACTGGCACCATCAGGAACAGCAGTCTTTGATAATGCACCCATTTTAGTACAATATCCAGACCTACTGAGCCTGAAGGCAATCTAGGGTTTTTTTCCCCTCTTTCTGAAAATATGTTCTTAAACTGCTAAACTTCTTACGAAGTATCTCTGGAATAAATTAAAAGGAATTTAATATGTTATCTCTCTCTCTCTCTCTCTCTCTCTCTCTCTCTCTCTCTCTCTATATATATATATATATATATATATATATATATATATATATATATAT
>JAOUZG010006627.1:58864-91585 GCA_026289955.1 Argiope argentata
ATATATATATATATATATATATATATATATATATATATATATATATACAAATGTTTGTATATGCGTCATAGTAATTGTAATTTTACATAGCAAAGTTTCGTTAACTCAAAAAAATTACTTCATTGAATACCAAATTTATTTTTGTATAATTTGAGTTGTAAAGGAATATAGAATAAACTAATCAAAATTTTGCTTTTAGTTTCATGAATAACAGACTATATTTGTAAGAAAAAGTACTACTGTATGTTGATACACATTTATATAAGTGAAACAAAATAATCATAAAAGAAAATCAATGATGAATAAGGAAGTGATAATTTGGAAGCTAACTGGCCACATTAATTATCTTTGCTAATTTAATGAATTATGCAATTATATAACCTATATATGGCTAAATATAAAGTTAATAAATTAAATCCCAATTTTTAAAATAGTTTACAAACTTCTTTGTGTGTTTCATATTTTTCAAATATTTTAGCCGTTATTAAAAGAAATTTACGATAAGATAATTCGGCAAAATAGATAAGAGGCTTTAGATATGCTGAAATTTATAAACAAATTTTTATCAGGAATTTGTCGTCCATACTAAAAAGAAATTTAAAAATTGATTAAATGCCGTCTTTTTCCATTATAAAGCTCTCTAATAAAATTTATTTTATCTATTTAAATGTATTTATTATTCTAAAATGGGTTTTTAATCACAACATCATACCGAGAAACATAGAATATTTCACCTACCTAATGTTAAAAGATCCTGATCTTCGGGCCATCTTCATATCATTTCTATCTTGATACCATCGTATAAAGCTTTTTTTTTAAATAGTGAGCATCTACTGGATTCCAAAGAGCCGGCTTCTCGTGTACAAGATCAATAAATGCCGACTCTTTTTCTGCTGACCAAAAAAATTTTTTTTGCCATTTTTTAAAATACGTTTTTTATATGGTGCAATAACTACTAATCAAAGCTGAACTGAAGAAATGGCGTAAACAATCAAACTACTACTTTACAAAAATTATAATTTTATTAGTTGGATTATAGTTGGCTCAATCAGGCCATTCTTGGCACACTACGTCACTGTCAAAGTTTCCCATGATTGGGTGAATTTCGTTTGCAAACGATATTTCCGTCCCTGTCGTCGACATTTTCAAGCTGGTTAAAAAAAGCTGACGATGACGAAAATCTTGCTTGACTTGTTACCTGGGGACATAAATCGGCAACTGTCGACGAGTGCTGACGGTATTTTGCTGTGTGATAGAGCCTTTAGGAACCAGCAAAAGTTAAACTATATTTTTGTATTTTCTCTTAATTTAAAATTCACACATTTTCATTATATTATTTTATATGACACTAGGCGGATAGAAATCAGATACTTGTAACAATACATAGGGAAGGCTTCTGACCTCTGATTACTTACCACATTCGTAATTCACATAGGGGTGAGTGCTGGAACAGTCTAAATGTTCAGCCTTGTCACGAAAGACGGAGGAAGGATTGTCGAATGCCACTATCGGTCATTCACTGTTAGTTAGGATTCTATAATTTTGTGCACCAGGACATATGTGCACATCATAAATTATTGATTTTGAAAGCCGATTATGTGACTGATAAGATCACACTCTGAAAGAGACTGAAATACTTTAAGCCTTTTTTCAAATGTTAAATTTGGCGCGATTTTTGTATAGATTTGGATAATTTTAGCTGATTTTATGGAAATAAATTAATTTTCAATGAATTTATGAAATAAATTAATTTTCAATGAATTTTTTTTGGTATAGTATTTTTAATTCATATATTGAATGCAGTAAGTCAGCACTTATTAGTGCATTATTCTTGCCTCTTAAAGCTAAATTGCTTTTTAAGTTTGAATAATAGCTAAGTGAGGTTTGTGATATTAAAATTACTAATAAGAATAGGATAGATGCTCATGGAACTGTCTTGAAATTCAATGAACAGTAACACGTAGACCCAAATCCGAATGTTATGCATCCATATAAATGGTATTATATATCGGATATGTGAATATGTTTATGAGATATATGAATAAAAATGGAGAATGAGAAAATTTTAATGCGAAAAATTAGCTCAGTTAGCATTAATGTCTTCCTTATCGAAGAATTTTGCTTTCTCATTTACTGTTATTTTAAAAATCGAAACGCTCTGTAATGTTTTTTCTAAAAAAAGACTGTTTTATTTTCAAAATATTTCGAATCGATGGCTAAAAAGTCCTTCATTTTCTTTCTAAATTTCAATAATTAAGAGAATTAAAGAAAAAATCACAATAAAGCACGATATATTTTGTGAAGGCAATTTATGCTTTCTTTCTTTTTTTACATATATCTGCATTTTTATAAATGCTAAAATCCTCTAATTTAGAGGTTATGCTATAAATACAAAATAAAATACTGATACTCTCTATTGGATGGTGTTGGAAATGGTAGACTTCTTCACAAAAGATTGGTGTAAAATGGACGCTTTATCTCTTTAGAAAACGTAGGAAAGGACGGATTCGTTTTCAGTTTTCTTTACAGGTAATGAGCGAGATTTTTTATAATGCTTATTACATGATATTAAATGATAACTTTAGATCATGTCATGAAGAATAAAAAAAGGTGGCATGTGGGTTATAAAATTATGCATTATTTGGAAAGAAGTAACTTTAAATGTAAAATTTATGATACGAATCTTTGAAAAGTTTTTATTTTTACAATCTAATAAAAACGGAATATTTTGTACATTGAACCCCTAATATTTATCTTAAGTAGCTTGAAGATAATGATTTTAGAGAAAGCATAGATAAAAAAGGTATAAAAGCTCTTTATTATTCTTTAAGATTCGTTTATTTAATTTGATTTCTTTCATGCTTGCAAAATGAAATTTTTCTTTCGATTTTTACTCCCTTAATGATATCCTAGGAGAGAGTTAGTTTAGTTTAATTATATTAACGTTCAGTTGTAAAGCAACACTAGGGATATTTTAGAACGGACCTCGTAATTTTGAACCATGGTCAGATGACATGGACGATACCTGAGCTCTCCACACCACACTACACCTGCGGGAGGACGTTTGGCCCAGACAGATTTAATGCGCAACTGACCCGCTTATACGACGGGTCATCTGAAAGCGATTCAAAATTACGAAGTCCTTCCCAAAATAGCCCTACTGTTGCTTTACAATGGGAGGTTAATATAACCAAAACTAAACTAAGCTTGGCGGAATAACTAGTATGACGACAAGAGAGTCAAGTGTTATATTCTACTGATTGTTTATAGATCTCAGATAAGAAAGCAATGTGTAGGATTCAGATGACGTTAAACTGTAGAATGTGAAATATTTTATTCAGATGTCTTCCATTCAGCTAGTAATTCGTGTTTCAATTAAGGATATTGCGACAAGTGAAGGACAATAAAGGACATTACGAAAAGTGAAATAGATGTAGCCTTTTCCTTAATGCTTTTGATGTTTGGTTAGAAATAAATATAATGGATAAAAATTTGAGTGATTGTGACTGTCCCCGACTATTTTTATTTCATGTTGGTGAAATTGTTACTAAAAATTAAAGTATTACTATACAAAACTGGAGGGTTCGGACAACACGGTAAATATGAAGAAACTTTTCATCTCATTTTCCCTGATTCAATTTTTACTGAATCCATAAGGAAAGAAAGAAAAAATGTTACTTTTTAACTCCCTTCGAACTTAAGGAAGAAAGTTTTTTAAAAATTTAAAATATTGAAGAGATTTTCATGCATTTTGCAACACTTGAATATTTTTTTTTATTGTTCACGACAAATTTTACTTTAAAAGAAACCCAATTGTTTTAAATTGAGGAATTGAAAAGTACAAACTTTTATTTTAAAAAAATATTTACCCTACAAAATATTTGGCTAAATGCTTTTACTGATACTGATACTCAAATTTTTATTAAGTATTAACTTTATTTCGAATAAGTAATTGTTCACATTTTCAAAAATGCTAGAATAATTAACTATAATTAAGTTATTATTCTGTATCAAACAATCCAAGTTTGACTGGGAAAAGTTGCTTAACAATTAATTTGGATGATTTAATTTCATATAGTGTCCCCTTAATTGGTTTAATTTTAATTCATTTTTCTTAAAACATCATTAGATAGTCAAAATTAATAGTAAGTAAATTGTTTTCATTTATTTTGGCAATCATTTTACAATAAGATTTAAATAATATGAAAAATGGTGTCCAGTATCGTCTCGGCATATTTCATATGATGCTATATTATTTGCTTGTTGAAACTAAAGAGAAAAGCCAAAGAAATAGCCACCCAAACACTGATACGGTTTTGCTTTTTTATTGTATGAAAGTTTGTTTTTAGATATATCAGCTATGGTCACTTGCACTCCACTGAACTCCCTTTCTGAGAGAAAATGAAAGACAATTATCTCAAGGTACATTATCTATGGAGACTATTATACTGATTTCGAAGTTTTTGTTTCATATGAATGTTCATGATTCTTCGATATGCCATCGATGATCGTCTATACCCTTCCTGTTCATTGCAAGACACAACGCATAATAAAACTTTGACACAGCCCTCAGTTTCAACAAGTGGGTCGATTTAACGTGGCAATTTCGGCACTTCCAAGTATGGCTCGCCAATTAGTATGTTATATCATTACTATGCAGATTTGACCCATATTAATGTAAATATATTTTTAATTTTACCTTATTATGATGAGATGAAGTTCATTGAAGTTATATAACATGGATAAATTAATCTTTTTAATTATAGCCGCATTCATTGATTTCATTAATCGTATTTAATACAGTCCTGTCAATCAATTTTGATGAAATATATGTTATCAAAAAAGAGAAAATGCTTTTTAAAATTGCAATTGTACAGTTATGACCGAGCATTTTGATTGCTTTATTATACTTTCAAAATAGGAGATTAATTAAAGAAATCTATCTTGTGGCTAAGGTTAGGGATACTGCTTAAGTTTTATATTTCAATATTCTTGAAGATGGATTTGAAAGAAGTAGATGATCGTTGATGATGCCTCTAATTGCCATGAACTTTAATATGAAATAAAAATCAGGGAAATCAGTACATTAGATACTTCTATTATTGTCTGCGACTGGGAAATTCCGTCAAGGGTATTTACTACAAATAATGTACAGCAAAGTAGTTTTTGTGATTCCTACCGAAAATGGTTGGTGTTTGAGCACAGGGATCCATTAATAGCCTATGAAAGTGATATTTCCTTTCATAAGAAATAAAAATAGCCGAAATCGTGTCCAGTGGTTACATTTGGGTAATTAGTTCTTTAATTTTATCGGTTATTCAAGATTTACAGATCTGTGGCGAATAGCTAGTGGAAGGGTCGGAAGGGTTAGTAAATCCGTTATTTTCTATCATTAATCGTCGTTTAATGGTACTAATACTATCCTGACAATATGCAAATAATCAATTATTACAAATAATTATTAATTATATTTAAGTTAGTTATTAAATTCTAAATTACCTTTATTTAAATATAAAGATTAATTACTGTGTGTAATTTCGATGATAATTTAGAGAAATTTTGTTTGCCCTTCCGTCGGGGACGTTCCTCTATCAAAAAAATTTGTGGATCAAGGATTTGTTTTCGAGCTTGAGAGATGTTGTTAGAGAGAGACTTTATAGTGCTGGGCTCTGGGTCAGTAAAAAAGAAGGGGCGGACCAGAAATGTCTCTTATAACTTTTGTACCTTACCGGAATGCGGATGTTGGACCATAGATTGATTTAACAGGCATTTATGCCGTATGCATTATGGACCTTTCAGGAACCTTAAGGTCCTGCTTTGTTCTATGCCAAGATTCGGCAACCAGGCCATTGCGGTCTTTACCAAGAAGTAAGATTTTGAACGAAAGCTTTACAAACTTTACAAGTTCCACAAGACACATTTTTAAACTTTATCTCATATTTCGAGAATGTTATTTTTCAGGTGAATTGAAAACAAAAGTATCAGAACTAGAAAAACTTTTTTTTACAGCAGATTAGTTCAAAATTTGATCGATATATAATAAACTTTATTTCAGGGATTTTCAGACTCATATTAATTTGCATAAATAATGTAAAGACATAACACTTTCTTCATACACTAAAATGAAAGCATAATACTTTTCTTCATTTTATTAACCCCTTAACACAGTCATCTTCAAGTGTTTTAGACTGACGGCACCCTTAGAACTATTTAATCTTTTGGCGGAATCTTATTCCCTTTTCCAAAAATATCTGAGTGTTAGACATTACATTTTAGAGGTGCTAGTAGTAATGACAATAAAGATAACCGATACAATTGATTTCATTTATATACTAACTTAATAATCGCATAATTCAAACGATTGGTGTTACTGACTCTTAACATCATCGCATCAAGTGTCTGGAATTTACTTTAATTTTTTCCCTACTAACAATTGAAATTTAACTTGAAATCTGTTTCTAGGGCTCTCATTTCGTATTGTGCATTAAGCTTCTTTCTGTATTTTGCTTTGACTGCCACGTATGATTTTTCGCATAAATATGTTATTATAAATGCCATGAAAATAATAATCTTGCAGATAATTTGTGAGTATTTTGCTTGCATTTGTATCCATAAATTTATGAACTGCTTCTGATCGAGTCTAGATTTCCCCTTTATATGTCTGGTTATTTTGATAAGTTGTTCCTGTCCCTTCACTAGTACTTTATTTTTCTTTTATTCTTTTGACTTAACATTATACATAAATTGATTAACTTCTTTCTTTAATTTTCTGTATATTTATAGATAGGAAATTGAACTTATCTTTTAACTCTAAAATTTGGTTCAATATTTTCCCTTTCAACAATCATCTGAGTATAAAAACAAGGTCTTATGCTCTCTTGATAATTCTTCGCATTTTAAAGCAAAAATTCTTTAATTGAGTGGTCTTGTTTTCATGAATTTTATTATTTTTACAACGTCACATAACACGTCTTTAATACCTTGAATGTACATTTCGTCACAAACGTATAGTGATCTAGATAACTATCCGCGTGTTTGATGCATAGTATGATTACAACTAATCGAGATACTACACTTTTGTTAATAGCCAAATATCTCCATTTGTGCAAATGTGTGCTCATTTATCCAAGCTAAGTTCATTCTGATTTATGAAGTAATTAAATAACTCGAATATTTTTTCTTCTGCAGTTTGCTCCGAAAGAAATTTACATAATAGTATATAATTTTGAATTAGGGAGCTCAAAACATAATGAACCAAGGCTATCAAAATGGCTACAATAACAATATCCGTAGATTCATCAAATACATAATAAAGTTGAATAGGTGAATAATTTAATAGAGGCTCTAATCCTTCTTCACAAAATTGAGAAATTGCCTTAATTTCTCGCACAATATTATTATTAGAAAAAGACCAAATGTCAATTTCCATTTGATGTTCCTAGCTAAATTTGAAGGTTACAACATATTTCATGCAAGTAGTTATCAACTTTTCACCAATCGTGTATACCTCGCTTTCTTCTTTACTTATAATAAAGCTCAATGTGTGTGTGTGTGTGTCTGTTGGAACTCTAAAGGCCAGACCGTTCGATCTACAGCTACCAAATTTGGTACATGTATACCTTGGGAGCCGGGAATGTGCACCTTGTAGCCGTTTTTTAAAATTTTTAATTAACATTTTAATTAATTAAAAAATAAGCGAAATTTTAATGTTTTTTCGCTATAACTTCCGAAAATATTACAGCAAAAAATTGATTTTTGCATCAAGTTAGAGCTCAAAAAGTTAGCTTTTCAATGATACTGATGTTTTGACCTATAACATTTAATTTAATTGCATTTTTCAACAATTTATTTCGCATAAAATAAAAATAAAATTTTTATCTTCACGAGGATCTAAAAAAAAAATCAACTTTTAATAATATGTTGCCATCGCATTTTCAGCAGTTCTGATTTTCAAAAAAGTTAATTACTACCAAAAATAAAACTAGAAAAATATAATTTTCTTCACGTGATTATTTGAAATGAAAACGCATCTGCTTTCAACGAAGCATGCGTAATGATAAAGCTATACTGGTAAAGGTAGGTCAGCTATTTGAAAACGCATCTTCTTTCAAACAAGCATACGTAATAATTAATAATGAAAAATTTGTAAAAGCAGATAAAAATATTTTTACCCGCATATTTTGGAGACATCAAAACTTTCTAACCAAAAAAATGTCATGTTCTCACATGAGAAAAAATAAATCAACTATCATTTCAAATTAAACATATGAAATTGTCCTTTTCGTCACGGGTCTGCATAAAAAGAAACGATAATGAAACATAATTTAAACATGAAAATAAATGCAATGAAACGTTCTATGGTATTTTATAATACATATATTACTAATTCAATAAACAGTTTTATTTAAGGCAAATATATCTTAACATCTAAGAGGCATCTTCTGTAATCGGAGCCCAACATCTAATTTCTTAAATTTTTGGGGATAGACATACATCTCTTAATAAATGGTCTAAGTGAAATATATAATTAGTAGATTGATGGAAAAATTGCTGATGAATTACGACTTTTAAATTTTTACATAAATCATCTTCTTTGGGAATCATATTTAACAAATTATTCTAGAGACAATAAATCCTAAAAATAAAATAAGTGGCACTCCAATCCACAAAATCACTCATCAAAGCTGATCGATCTATGAAACTTTCATTTCAACTATTCGATAAAAACTGAAGATTTTATATCACTTTATCAAAATCACAAATAAGCCAATCAGGGTTACTCTAGAATAATTGACCTAGATTATGAAAACGATTATTGTTCTAAACTTGTAATATTCAGAACTAAATAAATCAGCCAGATTTGATCGCTGAAGATAGAAATGTTTATTAATTTATTTAGAAGTTGAAATATTAAGAATATTTTACAGAATATAAATCTGTAAGACCAAAGGAATTTAAACCATAATTTTTTGAAGTATATTTATAAACCAAAAATAATAATAATAAATAAAATGTTATTATTGAGAGTATTTATATACATCTAAAAATAAAATTAAAAACTGAATGTTTCATTTCATCTGTGAAATGTTTGCTGAATAATTCCTTAAGATATTATAAATTATAAAAAAAATATTTTTTTTTTCAATTTTTGTAGTGAACATAAACCTTCAATGTCGGACTACTCTGCTTTCAGTTCTTAGTTTTATTTAAAGACATGCTTGGATTGAGTGAAGAGGTCTTTATATTAATTGAAGTTTCATCATTTCCACTTTAGTTTAAAACTGAATTTAACGTTCACTGATAGAAAATCGGAGAGAGATGCGGAGTTCAAAGATCCTTACCGCTTAATACTTACATAATAATATAAGTTAATTATATGACTATCGAAATTTGAAGCTTAAAAATATTTTGCTAAAAAACTTATTAGGAGACCAAATTATGAAAAAAAATTAATTGAACCCTTTAGTTGGCATTAATACTGGTGAACCGACTGGTCGCCAAAATCGGCTAGTTAGTAATACATTAACTTATTTAGAAAGAAGCTTCAGGAAGGGTGTGGTCAATAGAAAATATGTATTTGAATTTTTATTCCTTCTTTTTTCTCTTTCTTTCTATTGAGTTTGTCTCATCTGTATTCGAAATATTCAATGTTTTTTCTGCTAAGATCAAGATAGTGTTGCTTTTTTTTATTTTGTATTTTAAAGAATTTAATTTATGTTATCAATTTTTTTTCACAATTAATACTCATGAATTCTTTGTCACCTATTCATGTGAAATCTAATACTGCAGTCATACATTATCTATACTACATACCTATACTGATATATGTCAATACTATATACATTTTTTTTTTTTACTAGCTGAGAAACATTTTGTTTTGATAATTGGAAGCACTATACGTAAATCAAAAAATGTTAGTTTTCGACGATTCAGAGACATTATCTGTTGTTGATATTTTTGCTTTAAGGTTTTTTTCCCCCAACTTTCCATTTCTTTATCATTCGTTCATTCTAGAAGTTGGATTAAAGAAATCGACATATATCGTAGAATCAAGGGCACGGCAAATTTTCTATATTGCAATCCTCTTCATAGAAAATTTTCTCTCATTCTTTTTTCTTTTCCTTTTATAAACAAAAAGCACTGGAAGCAAAGAAAATGAATGGAAGAAAAGAATTAAATGGATCATAGGGGGAAATGAACTTGAACGGAAATACGGAATAAAAATGATTTAAAAGAATAGAGCTTCTAATATTGAGGGAACTTTTTTTTTCTTTTTTCGCTTTATTCGCGATGCCCCAGTGCTTCGCTAAAGCCAGTTTGAAGATCACTGTATTAAAATAAAAACATTATACACTAATATGTAACATAAAAGCATAATAATTTTCTATCACATGCTAACAAAAAACATAATACAATGACGGCATGGGAGATGATAGATGAATAATTAAGCATATAAAAAGACATCTATGCTTCATTTTTAATTACAAATATTTAAAAAGGCAAAAGAAAAAGACAAAAATTCATCTTAAAAAATATTTCGCATTATTAAACTGTTTCAAATGAGAAAATCGATTCGTATTATTGATTAAAGGATTTCAACTTCTTTTTAATTCCTCAAAATGTGTTACTGTAACATTGAATAATATTACAATAATTCAGCTCAAAAATGCATTTAAAAATATTAAATAATAAGAATGCTTGAAAAATGAAACTTTATTCATTTTGTAAACTTGTAGAAATTTTATTAAAATATCAATGTAAACAGATCATGCTCCTCATCACAACATTATCTCGGATAAACTATCAACGAAAGTAAGTAAGTTGAAAGCCATTTATGCAAGAAAGATCTCTAAATTATTTTAATAAACGCCAACGTTCATCACCTGCATTATCAAGTGAAGATTCTTCTCTCTAAAATAACTTAATCATCAGAAAGAACTTGGCGACTTTGGCGAAGAATGATTGCGTGTCTCTTGGAAAGCAACCCTGCTGAGGAGCAGTAACTCAACGAGTGGATGTTTGCTCAGAGAGAAGATAAATGTTTGTTGTCGGTACTTACGCATGCCAGTTCGTGGCGGGATCTCGCGATGGGATGTTTGTGGTCATTTGAAGCTAGAACTGCGATCAACCACATTACGACATCATTCGTCATCTGTTAAACTCTCAGTCGGATTCATCGCACTGCTGTTAAGATGTTGTTTCTGGTATGGTTAGTTATTCTCTTGGACTTCGGAACTGTGTTTTGCGATCCGTATTTCGAAATTACTCGCACTTGTGAACCTATTCGCATCAAAATATGCAGTAATATTGGATATAATGTGACAGGAATGCCCAATTTCGTTGGACATGACATTCAACGAGATGCTGATCTGCAATTACAAACTTTCACTCCTTTAATTCAATATGGATGTTCTTCAAGGCTTCGATTCTTTTTGTGTTCAGTATATGCACCTATGTGTACTGAAAAAGTACCTCAACCAATTGGACCTTGTAGATCTCTCTGCGATTCTGTGCAAGGGTTATGTGAGCCAGTGCTTCTAGAATTTGGATTCAAATGGCCACCTGCCTTAAACTGTAGTCAATTCCCACCAGTTAACAACGAAAAACACATGTGCATGGAAGGTCCTCAACAGGAGGAGCAAAAGCACATTCCATTTAGAGACAGACGACCATCACGTCCTGGAATTTATCGGGGCTCAGGAAATTCCATTAGCCGCCCTAGATATCAACACTCAGTATCATCAACACGTACAACCAGCAGAAACATGTGCAAGCATTTACGATTTTCGGATCGATATTACTACATAAATAATACTGATCGTTGTGCAGCTGCCTGTCGTGCTGATATTCTGTATTCCAAAGAAAACAAACAATTTGCTCAAGTGTGGATAGCTGTGTGGTCTTGTTTGTGTTTCCTATCAACTCTATTTACGATAATCAAATCTTTCTCTAAAAGAGAAAATTTCCGGTATCCAGAAAAGATCATTGTAGTATTAAGTTGGTGTTACTTTGTTTATAGTATTGCGTTTTTCATTCGTCTTGTTGGTGGACGAGAGGAAATGTCATGCCATTGGGATTCCCCTTATGGTGAGCCTTTACTTGTTCAAGGTGGCTTGGATAATATCAACTGTACTGTCGTCTTTACATTGCTGTATTTTTTCGGAATGTCTAGTTTCATCTGGTGGGTCATTCTCACCTTGAATTGGTTTCTGTCTGCTGGACTGGGATGGAATTCTGAATATCTAGAACGTTTTGGTACTTATTTTCATGTTACAGCTTGGCTTCTTCCAGCAATTAAAACTATTGCAATTTTAGTGATGCAAGCAGTTGATACCGATGAACTAACAGGTATTTGCTATGTTGGAAACCAAGATCTTCAAGCCATGGTTCGATTTGTAATCATACCATCGATAACTTATTTTGCGGTTGGTGTGGTATTTTTATTAGCTGGTGTGCTTACAATATTCAAGAATAAAATATATCTATCTAAAATTGGAAACAGAGATGATAAGTGGGAAGTTCTGATGTTCAGGATTGGCATATTTGCTATTTTGTATACCATCCCGTCCATTTGTGTACTCGGTGCGAATATATATGAATTCACTACTCGAGAAGCGTGGTTATCAGTCAATTCCACCATTAGGCCCAATGTTGAAATCTTTACACTCAAGATTTTTATGTCTCTTGTTGTTGGCATAACAACCGGTGTTTGGCTGTACACATCGAACACCCCTCAGTTTAAACGTGTTAATTTAAATCTATCTAGTAAACTTTGTCCTCAACATAGAAGTGTTCCAATTTATAGCCCTCAGAATCAAATATTGCTTCTAAATGGACTTAGACAAAAAATGACTATTGTTTAAGATGATATTATTGTTATGAAGTTTCTTTTTCAAACCAATTTTCATCTTTCATTGCTACGACTTAGATTTTATTCCTGAATATTATTTTATTCATATTCAGACTCAGTTCATTCATTCGAGACTCAGTTCAATATGTGTTACTGCGATTACTACATATGCATTTTAAATCTAGTATAAATACTGTGACTTCATATCATTTGGTTTCAGAAATAATTTATAGCCCGTACTGGTGGCATAAGACTTATTATTTAAAATGTTTGATATTGGAAAGATAAATGACTTATTTTGCTATCGAATGCTTAATGTATATAGAGTGTAAAAACAATTTTAATTCAATGGTACTTCAACAGAATTTTTAAGAAATTTGTACAAAGTGTAAAAAATATGTTTATATATGTTTTGTTTGTTTTAAATATAATATAGCTATAGTGTTAATTTATAATGGTTTCTTTTATTATTGAGGGAGGTATTTAATCTTCGAAGCAAAAAATTGTTTCAGGATATAAAATGGAAAAGAGAAAATATGTTTTGCATTTTAAAATTATGAAATATTGTGACTTGAGTTGCATAATTAATACAGGTAGAATTATTTTAGAGAAAAACAATATAAAGAAAATTTTGGATATTTTAATAAGTTAATTTGAAATAAATTAAGAAAATTTAGCAAAGAATTCCGAAAGTCCTAACTATTGAAATAATAACTGACTCAAAAACTTAAATGAATGTTTTATGTATCAAAAGTCTTGGATTTATTTCATTTTATTTATTAAAAACCTTTTGTAATCTAGAATTAGTGTCTCATAGGTAGGATAATTTAAAAGCCATAGTTAACTGAATTGAGTAACTATAAATAATTGAATTAAGTTAAGTATCATGGTGATTAATCTTAATGATTGATCTATTTTCTCTTTAATAACTTTGATTTTTTTTGTCTCACTTTGGTATGTAATATAGCAATCAATTCAAAATCTATGCTACGTACCATTTCATATGTCAAGTCAGATTAGAAATGGTAACGTAACAAAACAAAGGTAAGTTTAATTAAATTTTATCATTTTTTAAATTTAAGCAATAATCGATTTTTAGTTATCATCTTTGAATACATATACATTTTTAATTTTAAATTTATCACATTTATTTTTACTAAGATTTTTAAGATTTAAAATATAAATATTCAGTGAATCATATTTGAAATCATTTTAAGGATAGTTTTTTTAATGTATGAATTTTATATAAATAGATACATATAAAACAATTTTGTAAGGAAGATGAGTGACTGGTTTTTGAAAGATAAGTAAATTCTGAGAATTCGTTATTTAATTCAGCTATTTGTATGCATATGCGCAGAAAATTAAGTTTGAAATGCAAGAAAACACGTCACATGAAGATATAAGATTAATGTGCACTTCTAGGAAACTAATTATCTTACAAATATTACATGTTTTTTCCTCTTAAAATATGTACCTGTTTGAAATAAGCAACTTTCCATAAAAAGTTTAACCTTTAGAAAGGAGCAGATAAAACAATATCATTAAATATGAATGTACATCTTAATTCAATTTCTCTGGAATTTTCTGATAAAAAAAGAAATTTATAAAAGCAAAGCTGTTTAATTTCTCCCTTGTGACAAAATTTATTGGATATACTAAGCCATAGCATAAAAAATGACATTTCCAAGGGTTTTATACAGAAATTTTGGTTACATTCGAAAAGAGGCAAAATCAGTATCTATTAAATAAGCAGCTATTAATTTTTTTTAGTAATCGTTGGACTAATCAACATTTCGTTGATTCTAATCAAACTAAGATATCGCTAATTTTCCATTCCTGAAAATGCGAATAATTTCAAGCCCTATTAGTTATTATTGACTTACAACAACTCGCAACTCTTGTCGTTAAAGGATAAATCATGGCAGATTTTTTAAAATGAAACTAATCAGTTGTTAGCAATTTTATATTTCTTTAATAAATATGCATTTAAGACATAATGATAAAGAGTTAGTTACCAATTTAGGATTATCATTTCTTTAAGTAATGGGAAAAGAATCAAATGCAAAAATAAAACAAGATGCCTAATCCTGATACATTTAATTGCATTGATCCCATTTGAAAGATTCACATGAATTTGCAACTTGTATGTTCTAATAAAGCAGTTCAAATCTATGAATTCATTTTATGCGAAAAGCAAAATTTTTCACTGTTAAGAAGTTAGCGTTTTCTTCAGTTTACATCACACGAATTTCAAGTGGTGTTTCCTTTCGATGTTATAAAAAAACAAAGCAATCTTATTGTTGTGCTTTGTAAAATTATAAATAAAATGTATATTCAGCTGAAATTATTTACTTGAATTAAATCTTTGCCAACGAATAGATTTAAATTATCAAAATATAAAATTACTAACATTTAATTCTGTGAAATGGCTCATAACAAGTAAATAAATCGAATTTCTGGCACACTATATTTAGTCATGATTTGATTCATACATTCTTGACCCATAGAGCATTTCGTAAGGATTCGTTCAACTCGATAGTAAAATAATTAAACTCATTCGAACTAAATAAGTTAATAACAGTACAATAATTCTGTATTTCTTTACTGATTGCTTGAGGGAACCTTACCTGCTGTTTCCTTTCAAGAATTTGAAAGGAAGCTCCTATTCAATTAAAATCTGTCTGAAAATCTCCACTGCATAAATAAATATGTCAAGAAAATACTGTTATATTGAAAAAAAAGCTGACATTTTCATTTTAAGTAAATCCTTAGAACAATCTTAATCTCTTCTGTACGTGAATAAATAATTTTTCCAAAAAAAAAAATATTTCTCAGATATTTCAAGTACAAATACAGATAGTTAGCTGAATGCCGATCATTTTATAATCTTCGTATTGATAATGGAAGGTAAATGTACAAAAAAAAAGGGATTTTGATATTTAAACAGAGAAATCCTTGCTTTAACACTTGAATAAAGATGGGGACCTGCTGCAGTTGACTCTATTAATGCAGCTGTCATAACAAATGTTTGTCTTTGATCAATTCAATAATGTCCAGAACATTTTCTGGTAGTTACGCCAGAAGTCAATCGAACGAAATGTTTCATAAATCGTAACTTAATATGAAAAAAAGCGAGAAACGCAATGAAAATTATATATAATGACTTACTTGATATTAAATATTATTAAACTTACGTATAATAAATTGTAAAAAGGATTTTTCAAGAAAATATGTTTATCTGATTAATACAAAGGTAAGCAAAGAAAATGCTTCAGTTACAAAATTTCATATTCTACTATAGTTGATTTTTTAAAAATACCAATTGTTGGACAATAAGACTTCTCAGAAATTATCATACATTATAATTCACTGCTAAAATAGAGCGTCTAATGATACTATTTTATATCGTCTTAAATATTTCTTAACATTTTTCCTAGATAGGTGTTTGCATGAATGTGGGAAAAAATCCTTTCAAGTTTTTACTATCTTTCCTATTATTTTAGTTCCTTTTGTTTTAAAAACGAAACTCATGAGGTGGCTATTATATTATATGCTGTAAAAATTACTAGCATGGTTTCTTACTTTTAATAAAGCTTTGATATAATTATATCATCAATAAAATAATTAGGAAATAAATAATTAAAGTGAATGGTATCAATAATTAAAGTGAATGGTATCAATAATTAAAATGAAAGTAATTAAATAAATACATAAAAAGTATTGTACAAAAGTACATAACATGGTACAAAAAATCGGAAAAGATTCAATTATCGTGAGACTTGACCAAATGTATAGAAACGAGTGGATAATGAGAGGTTGTTTAAAATAATTTGAATGTTATTTTATTTCCAACATTTATTTTCTTTGACGCCATCCGATATTTATTTTCCGATATCTACAAAAATATATCCATCATCTGCAGATATCTGTTATTTACTTTTGGTTGTTTTTATACTTTGAAAGCAATATTTGTAATAAAACTTCAATAAAATGAAATTTTATTACAAAAATTTCCTTATTACATTCTTTGTACTATAAAACTCTTCGTTTAAATTATAATAAACAGTGGATATAAGTTTCTTTAGGTAAAATGAAAGTCAAGATAATATATTTTGAGAAAATATTTAAACAATAATATGGAGTGAGGAAAAAAATTTCGTCAATATTTAACATACAGAATCACGTATTTCTCATATACTTGAAGTGTTTTGTTGAAATGGAAAATTTACTTATATAAATTTTAAAAAAATAAATGTTGTAATTTCCAATTATCCACTTATTTTTGCTTCAGATTTGTAACATGAAATATTATCAATTTTTTTGAATTTAATATCTGCAGATGTTTATATAATTACTGTGCAGATAATTTAATAAATAGCACATAAAAAATATTTTTCTTTGAAAGACAACGCTCTTCTGCAAATTGTAAACATTTATAACATTTATATAACAAAATAAATATTATATCATTAGCAAGAACTTTATTTCTGATAATTTAAATGTTATTTCATTTGAATAAATGAATTTGAGATTATTAATAATAAGTACTTTTTTAAACTTTTCTTTTTTTCATTCTATTTCCATTTATTTACATCTTGATTTGTGAATATTGATATTTAGAAGGGAAAACGGCTATGTTGGCAGCATAAATCTAACTAAAATAACTGAAACGAGAATGTGTGTGCTTTTTTTTTAAGTTTGATTTTATTTATGGGCCTAAGCATATGTAGATTACTGATCAGATTGTGTTTTGTACCGAATGCAAAAAGTTGAAAGATACTGTTTACGTATTTTACTTGAAAAATACTATTTACAGAATTGTTTGCTCGGTAACTGAATATACAGTTTTTTAATTAACGGTTATTCATAAAATTAACATATTCTGTCTCTTTAATAATTTTGAATTTTCTTACTGGCTTAATGTAGTGAGGACAAGTACTGCTTATGATAGCTAGTAAAGCCGAAAAGGATTTTATAAATAGTCGCTTTAACTGCGAGCAACTTTTATTCCCTTGTTCAATGAAGAACATTTTCCCAATCGTTCCTAATGGAGAGTCGATGTTTTAATTTAATTTAACTTCAGTATATATAAAGTTTTTGGGACACAACAGCCAGTTTTAGTTGCTTTATTCTCGAATGAACTGCGGTAAAATATTGCTTTCCTTTCACATAATTTTTGAACTGAATTAATCATATCTCAATACCTTTAGTATTTATTATCTGTCGCTGAAAATTAAGCATAATTCATAAAATGGGGGAAAATTCAGATTTACATGAGATACAATAGTTTACAATATGCTGTGAAGAATGAATTAGTTTAGGGAGTCCATATTTAACATTTAAGATTCAGTCATGCGGACGTGATAAAGAAGAAAATGGTAACCCGTACACCGTGATGAAAATGGAACAACTAAAAAAAATAATAAATAACCGTCCTTTTTTTTATGCATACCATTTATTTACATTTTTCTTCATGCTGTTGTTTTAATACCCAGTTTTTTCAATTTCAATTTATGATTAATGGTATTGCTTACTTATTTTATAATTTTAATTATTCTTTTTCATAGATTTCGACATAGTAAAAGCATAAATCTTTATCTTTACTTATAATAAAGCACGATGCGTGTGTGTGTGTGTTGGCTCTGTACAGGCCAGACCGCTCGACCCACAGCTACCAAATTTGGTATATGTATACCTTGGGTGCCGGGAATATGCACCTCGGAGCCCTTTTTTGGATTTTTAATTAAAATTTTAATTAATTAAAAATAAGCCAAATTTTAACGTTTTTTCGCTATAACTTCTGAAAATATTACAGCACAAAAATTGATTTTTGCATCACGTTAAAGCTCAAAAATTAGCTTTTCAATGATACTAATGTTTTGACCTACGAATTAAAACTCTATTTTTAATGAATTTTTAAACATTTAATTTAATCGTTTTTTTCTTCAACAATTTATTTCGCAAAAAAAAATCTCAAAAAAAAATCAGCTTTTAATAAAATGTTGCCATCACATTTTCAGAAGTTCTGATTTAAAAAAAAGTTAATTACTACCAAAAATAAAACAGAAAAATATAATTTTCATCACGTGATTATATGAAATGAAACAAATAGGAAATGTGATATTTTTAAAACCGTAAATGCAAGAGAAAATTTATCTTGATCGTTTGCAATATCAAAATTAACAATTTCATTAAATAATTAAAGTCAATAAAAATGCAAAGTGAAAATATATTACAAAAGTGCGACAGTAAAAACTGAAAAAGAATTTTTAGAAAAGCACCAAACGATAATCTTCTGAGAGCGAGATTAATTATTTAAAAACAAGAAATCTTAAACGAACTTTGAAAATGACGTCATTTCAAAGAAGCGACGAACAAAAAGCAATTGATAATCAGTAGTAGTAAAATATTTTTGCATTCTTTTTTTTAAAATTTTTTAAACTATAAGACATGTTTTGAATTGTTACTTTTACATATGTGAAGAAGATATTTTGTGGAAATCAAAGAATTTGCCTTCGTGATTGTAATTTATCTCCGCATTTTAATGAAGCATGCGAAATAAAAACGCATCTTCTTCCAACGAAGTAACGTAATATTCAAGCTATACTGGTAAAAGCAGGTCTGCTATTTGAAAACGCATGTTCTTTCAAACAAGCATACGTAATAATTAATAATGCAAAATTTGTAAAATCAGATAAAACTATTTTTACCCGCATATTTTGGAGACATCAAAACTTTCTACCAAACCAATATCATGTTCTCTCACGAGAAAAAATAAATCAACTATCATTCCAAATTAAATATATAAAAATGTCATTTTCGGCACGTGTCAGTATAAAATGAAACAAATATGAAACATGATATTTTGGGAAAATAAATGGATGGAAACGTTTTCTATGATATTTTACTATAAATATATTACTAATCCAATTAAACAATTTTATTTAAGGCAAATATGGCTTAACATCTACAAGGCATCTTCTGTATTCGGAGCCCAACATCTATTTTCTTAATTTTTTGGGGAGAGACATGAATCTCTTAGTAATTGGTTCAAGTGAAATATATAATTATAGATTTAGGGAAAAAATGCTGATGAATTAAATTTTTGCGTATATCATCTACTCTGTGAATCATATTTAACAAAATATTCTTGAGACAATACGTCCTTAAATAAAAAAAGTGGCATTTCAATCAACTAAATCAATCATCAAAGCTGATCGATCTATGAAAACTTTAACATAACTATTCGATATAAACTGGCGATTTTAGATCACTTTATTAAGATATCAAAGAAGCCAATCGGAGTTACTCTAGAATAATTGGTCTAGATTATGATAATGATGATTGTTCTAAACTAGCAATATTCAGAACTGAATAAATCGGCCAGATTTGAAGAAGATAGAAATGCTTATTTATTTATTTAGAAGTTGAAATATTAAGAATATTTTACAAATATGAATCTATAAGACCAAAGGAATTTAAACCATAATTTTTTGAAATATATTTATAAACCTAAAAAAAATATTATTGAGAGAATTTATATACATCTAAAAATAAAATTAAAAACTGAAGTTTTCAATTAATCTGTGAAATTTTTGCTGAATAATTCCTTGAGATCTTATAAATAATAAAAAAAATGTATAACGTTTCAATTTCTGTATTGAACATAAAACTTCAATGTCAGACTATTCTGCTTTCAGTTCTTAGTTTTATTTAAATACATGCTTAGATTGAGTAAAGAGGTCTTTATATTAATTGAAGTTTCATCATTTTCAATTTAATTTAAAAGTGAATTTTACGTGCACTGATAGAAAATCAGAGAGAGATGCGGACTTCAAAGATAGGACTGCTTAAGGCCTACATAATAGTATAAGTGAATTATATGACTATCGAAATTTGAATCTTAAAAATATTTTGCTGAAAAACTTATTATGAGACTAAGTTATATAAAAAATGATTTAACCCTTTAATCGGCATTAATAAGGCGGCTAGTGATGAATAAAAACATTTTTTTTTTTTCAAAATCGATTTGAAGCGTTTACATTTGGAGGAAAAGTTGATTCTACAAAATAATTTAAAAACTTTTTATTTAAAAAGAATCTTTAAGCAAAATATATGTTCAACTATTTCATAAGTAACATATAATAATGAAAAAATTTCAAAACTCATTGATCTAGAACTTTCAAAAAGGATTTAAATGAAATTAACACGGTCATATTTATTGAGCTAAAAAAATCATCCAAAAAGTACTATAATGTATGATTGATATTTTTATTTTCGTTTCCCCCTTCTTATATTCAAATACTTTTAACAATATGTATAATTTGTTTTCGATTCAGACTAATATAAAGGATGTCCTAAAAAAGCTGGAACAAGATTTTATTTCTAAAAATATTGCCCCTAGATATGTACTCCCAGGTACAAAATTTCATTTCATAAGGCGGGCACTTGTAAGAAACCCATTGGCTTCTGTAAATATTTATTGTGAAAAGTTAAAAAATATTTTTATACACTCTATAATTAAAAAAAAATCGAAGAAGAAGAAGAAGACCAAGAAGTTGTTGTTCGATTGAGACGAAAATTGATGGATAGGAAGACAATGTACAAAATAGAAAACTATTAAAATCTCAGGAAAATTGAAACATTTATTTCAGAGTTACAGTAGTAAGTTCAATAAGGTGTTGACCCGCTTCTAGCCTGGATACAAGCTGCTACACGGCTTGACATACGCCGATAAAGCTTCCGAATGGTCTCCTGTTGTATTTCCTGTCAAATTCACTCCAATTGTTGAAAGAGGTCATCAACATTCCGTGGCAGATGCAATCGCCTTCCAAACATATCCCAGACATGCTCGATGGGGGAAATATCTGGCAGGACAAGGATAGGGTTTGACAATCTTGCAGATAGTTCATAGCAACACGTGCCGTATGTGGTGCGGCACTGTCCTGTTGAAAAACCAGCCGAGGGTACTTCAAAAGGAACGGTAGAAAAACAGGTATTAGGATGTCGTCGGCGTACAGCTCTGCTGTAATTGTACCTCTATTGACGGCAAAAGGTGTCCGACTATCAAGGAAATGGCATCCAAGACCATAATGCCTTGTTGAAGGCCGGAGTGGTGTGCAATAGTGAAAGCAAGTTCCCCCCTCTGCCTTGCGTGTCTCCAAGCACGCTTTCGATGATCGTCAGGGCACAGTTGGAAGCGGGATTCGTCGCTAAAGACTATACGTCCCCAGTTGGCATCATTCCAACCTGATTGACCCTGCACCACTGTTATCTGGCTCGTCAATGTGCAGGCGTGAGTGGTAGGTGGCGACTCAAATGATGAGAGATTCTCCGATTTGTCCAACTGGCCTTTTTCAATCCAATGATACGCCCTCGGTCAAACCCTGGCAGTTGCTCGTAATGAGCACGAACCCGCGGCGAGGAATTTTTTTAAAGTTGTTCAAAGATAATTGGAATTGCAATCAAACCGAAAGTTTTAACAACCGTTGAAGAACTGCTCCTTATATACGTCTGCTGGATGCACAGCTACGATGCGCTGGAGATCAAACTATTCATTCATTGGACACCAAAATTTAATCATTTGCATATCTGGTCAAAACACTCATGCATACAAAATTTCAAAGCTATCGTATGATTGCTTCTTGGTGCGTCGTTTTTTTTTTTTTTGTTATTGAGTGTACTTTCCCCATAGTATAAAAATGTTATATAAAACTCCATATCTATGTGTACAAAATTTACAGATGTATGCTTATTTTTAAATTTAGAGAGAGTAATCGCAGATCTAGATAAAATCATTTATTTTATAAATTCAAGTTTATTCTGAACAGAAAAGCTGTCATATGTAAATATTTATCTAGTACATCTTCCAATCCTCATTACTTAAAAGAAATTTGCTTTTCACGTAAAATGTTATTATTTTTAATTGATAAGCATTGCAACATAAGTTATACAACAAGTTATAAGTTTTTCATAAAGATAAACTTGAAAAAACTAAGCACTTGTAATTTTTTAGAAGATAAACTTTAATCAAGAAAATAAAATTATTTACTCGCGCTTGTATGCTGTCTGATATAATAATATATTTCAATAATAAAAAAATTTTGAGCATGCTAACGATTTATGTTCTATATAATCGTAATGCCGGTCTAGTTGTAGAATATAAACGTCATTTTCCGAATTCTTGGTATCCTTTTATGAAAGGAGTATATAGAACAGTTTAGAAAGTACAAATAAAGGGTTCTTATTTTTTTAAAGAGAAAGAGGGAAGATAAGACGTTATAAATGAGATAAAGAAATCTGTATCTTGACCTGTTTTTTCGAGCAACCTCCAGCAACTGAACGACAAGTCCTTTTAGAATTCATTATTCGAAAATCAACAATGTAGAGCATTTATCAGCATACTAGCAGGCATACATACATTATTTGTGGAGTCTATGAACTGATACAACAACTACATGGACTACTGCAAGATAGATGTCTAAAAGTTGACAATTTGATACCACTTAAGGTAAAATCAAATTATTCTCTTAAGAGAAATATAATTTGGAGAGACGATTTTTCCTTCATTTCAGATAGAAACATTAATATTTAAATCTATAGCTTTTAGAACAGTATATATTATTCATGCAACGGATTCATCATCTTTATTTTTATAAATAGTGACTTTTTCAGAAATTCTTTGGTTGCTTGGATTTTGGATAATAGTTTACTGAATTGCGCTCGATATATTCAATTAATTTTGATTGATATTATGTCTGAACCGAGAATGTATTGGCTTTGGGAGGACTTTGCCAACGATTTTAAAAAGATTGTCTTTTTGCCCCAAATAATGCACTTGATTGCATATGAGCAAGTATTGTTCAAAGAAAGCAACTTTGCCAATTCTCAGAAAGTATTCATTTTGAACAAATTTTAAGCCCTTTAATGCATTATATGGCCCTTTTTAAAAACATTTAATGAACATTAATCAATAAGTTGTTATTTTTTGGTTCTGCCTTTTTAATAATCTGTCATGATGTACATATTATTCTTGAAAGTTACAACGAAAATCTCTCTCAGATACCGGCTAGCATCAAGAAAAAAGATCTAAATCAATCAATTTACCTTTTAATATCTCGATAAATTTTACAGAAACACGAAACTTTGTGTCCTTTTAGAAAAATGTATTAAAAAATAATTGAATTTTTTTTTCAATTGGTGCTGTATAAAAATTTCACTTTTTGAGTTTATATTCATTCACCTTTCCAAAATCCAAAATATTTTCGCACATTTAAATAGCTTAATTGATAAAACTACATTTGGAAGTATATATCTAATTTCAACAGTTAAGGAAATAAACGGTTATTCTACTTTTTCGGGACACCTCACATCTATATATAAATATATAAAATTTGAAAGAGATTTTCAATAATATATTTCAGCAATACCATTGGAGAAAATGTGTCATGACCTCGCCGCTAAGAATATGAAGTAAAAGGAGGATGAAAAAACAAATTTCAAAAAAGTTTTTTTTTTTTTTGTTCTCGAGAGTGATGCTGAAGCTGAATCTAAAGAATTGCAAGGGCAGCTGTTTAAGATGATTAAAGTTACTTTATTATATCTTGATAGGTGTGGGAAATGTGCAGTTGAGAAGTGCAATTGTTTTTAAGTTTGAATTTACGTTGATATGAAATAGTTTTATGAGCGCTGTCAAAATAATTATATAATTTCTGCTTTTGAATTAATCATATAATTGCTCAAAAAGCATATTTTAAAGCTTGTTACAGTAGTTAATAATTTTAAAATTGTTTTAAAATGTTAGAAAATGTCTTTATTTGCATATTTCAGCTTTCACTTATAAGTATCAAGCAAAGATTTCTTTGACGTAGAACTTTCTAGGATGAGACAATATAATTTTATACTATTACTACTTCAAAAAAGAAATTTCATTTTATTAAGGGGTGTCCAGAAAAGCAAAGATGCTTGGGCATAAGATCTTCGTTCATAAGATTTATATTTTGAATACCAAATTCCTTTGGTTATTGGTTCTTAATTTTTCGTTTGCTTCTTTTCAATAAAAATATTGTGGTCGCTACCACAAAATCTTCTTTACCAAACCTGCTTCCTTTAGAATTAGATAAATATGTTCCTATTGAAATTTAGTTATCGTAGTAAGATTTTAGTTAGAGGATAGTTACATACTTATTCAAATTTTTTAGTTTTTAACTCTTATATTTAAATGAATGAAATATTTATGAAGGGTATTTTTCCTGTGTATTTATTTATTTCAAACATAAATTATATGCTTATTTTTTATTAATATATATATTGAATGGCCCCTTCTCTCAAGAAAAAAAAATTTAAGGAAAAAAGAACTTACCATCAGAAAAGCGGGCTGTTATCATGTTATAATAATAAAAAAATTCTGAATAGTTTAATTAATATAGGCTGAAATGATATAAAATTTTTAATGTTTAAAAATTCTTTAAGCTGTAATTTTAAGAGTAAACCATTACTCTTATATTTAAGGATGTGAAGTACTTAAATTGTGTTTTCTCTATTATACATAATTGAAAAGGTGAAGACATAAAATAATCAAAAGTAACTTCGTTAACTTTATTAAATGTTGGAATGTTTCCTTCTTATATTAGGTATCAATCGTGTTTATCAAAAATAATAAAACTGTTTTTGTATATATTTATTTTAAAAATTGAAGTTAAAAAGACAGAATACAACATCATCCTTGACAGTCATGTGATCACTTCTGAAAATTTATTTCTTTTTATAAGTAATATTTTCCGAATCATTTAAAATATTCGTAATTTTATGCCCTTTTTTATAAAATTTGAAACAGAAAAAAATCTTTAATATAAAAAAAAACTAGAAAAAAAAGATATTTTCATGAAAAATGACAGAATATTAGGGAAAACAATATATTCTTATATTGAAAATATAAATTGTGAATTATTTACTGTCACTCAAAAAGAAATTGAAATACTGGCTTCCAAAACATGTAAATCTACATGTAAAAATATTAATCTCATTTAAACAAACACGCAATTTACTAAGAAATTCTTTAACTTTTGTTATACAGTATATAAAGAAAATTTTCTTATTACTTTGGAATTCTAGTTTAATCTAGCTTTTTAAATATGATTTCATCCCAAAGAGTTGTCAAAAATTTTGACTCTTTTGAAATAGGAAATTTAAGAAATATGCAAAGCATCAAAAAAATTTATTACCAATGTTTTATGCTGGTGCTATAATTATGGACATAAAATATTGGAAAAAAGGCCGCATATGAAATAATGGTGAAAAACAAAGATATTTCTGTTGATTAGGGAAATTCAGTAGTAAGTCATTTTACAGGAAAAATCTTAAATTTCAGGGTCTGCTGTTTGTGATATTTGCAGTTTCAATAAAACAAAAAGTGTTGAAAGTAAGCTAAGATCATCGCATCCAAGCACTTTTAGTGAAAGACGAAGAAGTAGACTGTGAAAAAAAAGCTCACGTTAATCAAAGATCTAACATATGAAAATTCACTATAAAAATTCCGGAAATCTATAAATCTTAAACTGTCAAGAATGTTAAAAAACAAACATGAATGTCCTGGCAGAGTAACTCGGAGAAAACCCTACATCAGCAAAGTAAATTGAGAAGCTAAAGGACATTTGCTAAAATGTATATAAAGCAGCCATTAGAATTTTGGAAAAAAATATCATTTTTGTAAATAAAGTCAACTGTAACATTTTGGAATCGGATGGAGAGTAAACGCATCAAATACAATATTCTGTGTCAAAAATTGTAAACTGTAAAATATGGAAGTGGTCAGCAATTAGTCTGGATTTACACTGCAAGCTCTGGTGTGGGGAACTTAGACTGTATAGAGAATATAAATATGTCTACCATGACATTCTTCAGCAAAATTTAATGCAAAGTACGAGAAAGCTGGGTCTGTCAAGACATTTTCAACTGTACTCGGATCACGACCCAACACAAACTGCTGATCTTTGCAAGTTATAGATTCCCTACCACTGTCCCGGTGCGATGAAGACCCTTGGCCAGATGATAAATCCCATTAAACACTGAATACCCCTCCACATCTCCGTTTCTATAGTACGTGATGCCCCTTTCCAGTTTAGTATAGAGGTAGGTAGACTTTATTAAAAGTTTTTTTAAAAAAACGAATGAAAGAAAATGACACTGAAATCAATATCAAAGAGTCATACTAATGACAAAATACGTATACTTATAACATTAACGATAAAATAAAGGTAAAAACTAGAATGAAAAGTATCTGGAGTACAAGAAAATCAGATGAATGAAAATGATATTTCGTAGTAGGATTGAAAAGAAAAATAATTATAAAAAATGGAGGTCTAGAGAAAGTTTAAGGATATACTTGGAATAAAATACTGGAAGTATTGAAATATTGTACGGAAAAATTTGTAGGATTAATCTAATTGGAATAATTGATCTAATTGGAATATTGATCTATTAACTCCATGATCTATTACGAATTCAATCATGTTTAGGATTCCTTTTTTAATGAAGAATTGTTAAGGACTCTTGTAGGCCAAAATGTTTCTAGCAAAGATGAAGTTTTTTGTTGTGCCATGAAAGAATTAAAGGACAGGATGTCGTAAAGTAGAGCGGATCACCAACTCTTGCATAATAGCGAAAGTCATCCTCTAATAAGTGGAAACGGTGAAGAAAGGAAAGAAAAGGACATGACCTGTGACAAACAAGATTTCTTCACAAGTACAGGAGAGTGGTGGCAATTTTACTATTTTGATGACTTTATAAAGATAACGGTCAGTGTTTCCACTGTCCGAGAGATTTTTCCATTTTCTAGAGATGTTACTTAAGAAAGCAGCTGACGTTTGGAGTTTCAAATGAAACGCCTTCGATGATAGTTGCTTTCGTGAAAATGTCAACTTCTTCATTACCCCGATAATTAACAGGGCCTTTGATTCATCTTAAGATTATGCTTGGATTTTTGGAGGAGAAGGGACTTGATATCTCTGACAAGATGATGAGATGTGAGAGGATCTTGCATTGCAAGCAAACTCGGGAGACCGTCCATCCAGATTTTATTGTTTCATTTTCTTCACAAGTTCGAATAATATCTTTTTATCAATCCAAGCAATTTGGCCTGAAACACCGTGAAAATTATTCCAGTTTTTCTTTCTATTCAAAGAATTTAATACTATTTTTGAATGCGGAATAAGAACATTCTGCTCCTTGCTATGTTTTGAATCCATCTGTGAAGAATGTCAGGTTGTTATCCACTTTGAAGGGTTCTATAGTTGAGACTTGTTTTTCTATTTCCAGCAGCGAAGGGTGGATAGTAATATTCTTGACTTTTTATTCAAATTCTCTAGAATAATAGGTCACACCTTTTATTTCATCCTTTAAGCTTATGATATTGATGTAAATTTGCTTATTGACATTTCATCTGCAATTATGTTCCAAAAAAGAGATGAGCAAAGTCCTTTACGGAAGCCTTGTGATTGATTCCATATCTCTGAACCATCGCTTGTTTGAATAGCTACTTTGCGATTGGAAAGGATGCCTACTAAGGTTTCGGAGACATTTGTTTTCGTCTAAAGTATAATTATTCTTTTTCTCAGAGTGTCATACTTTAAGTTGTTAAAAGCTTCTTTGATGTCTAGTGAAATAACTATAACGTAATTTCCGCTTTCCTAGGCGTCATCGATAACATCAAGCAATCTCCGAAGAGTATGATGCATTGTTTTGCCTTCTGTAAAACCAAACTGATGTTGGTGTAACACTTACTATTTACCAGTAAAATTTACTCTAAGGAGTATTAATTTTTCTAGTAATTTCTCAAAAATCGGGAGGAAAAACATTATTTTTTCTTTCCTTTTTTTTGTGAAAGAGAACTCTATAAATCACGTTTTTTTAATAGGATTTTTTTAAGTTCTAGACATTTATTCATGAATGCGGTTAATAATTCTGTAAAACCGATGTGAATATGCTAGATAACTATAGAATACATAACATCACAATTCATGGCCTTGTTTGGCGAAAATCTTTTAATAATAATGCTAATATGTATTTCCTTAAAGATTTAATTAAAATTACTGAGGTCGAATGCATATTTTTTTCTTCTTCTGCTACTTCGGGATAAAGTTGTTGAAGAAGTTCGGCATTTCAAGTAAACGGGCTTTCCAACAAATTGAAAAATATAGAGGGCAATCGTGTCTTTGTTGATTTAAATGAACCTCCATAAAGGGGACTTGCTTTAGAGCAAAATTTTCTCCAAGTATTTGTTTTAGCATGCAGATTTCTTTCTCTTTTTTATATTGTTTTCTTTTTCTTGAGTCAATTGTTTGGTAGCGTTCTTTTATTTCTCCTGTGGTCTTTTTTTACAGACCTTCACAGTGCATTTAGTTCTTTTTCTCTATTTCCAGGCAAAGATTCTACCAGAATATATTATGTTGTGGAATTTTTCCAAATATTTTACGAATACAGACTGTAATATGAAATTTCAAATTGAAGTTTCTCTGTTCCGGCGTCGAGATTTTCATTTGCTGAAGAGTCTTGAAATATTTCCACTAATCTAAAATGCTTTCCTCAGAAGTGGTTACAACAATTTTTGTGAGCAAGATGAAACATGCTACCTGTTACATGTTGCAGAAATCCTTTTTACGACGTAAGAAAAACTAATTACATTTTTAATATTCTACACGTTTCTAGAGCAAACATTTCAGGAATAGTGAATAATCTATTCCTAAAACTCTTGTAAAAAAGAGCTTATGTAAACTTAAATTTCACGAACCCAGCTAAGTTTAGGTCGAAATCCACTTATGAACTGAAAATAAGGAAAAGCTAATCGAGGACAGAAGATTCTCCCCCCGCCACCACCATCAAAAAACACTATATTTAATTAATCATGGTTTGTCTAGTAAAAATTCGTCCCCGTAAGATGCAGATATCCGAAGAGAAATAATATAAATCATAACGACGAGAAAGAATTCCACACTCACTTCTATCATTGCAGAAATTTAAAATAGGGAATGTACTTACTAAAAGCTTCTTAGAAAGGATGAAAGAGAGGAAGACCGTTGAGAAAATACGGTATCAAGGCTGACCAATTTTAGATCCTAGAGTTGAAAGGCCAAAAGAGGAGAATATTTTACACCAATGAATATCTGTGTATATGAAGAAAGAAAATCAAATATTCATATTTTTAGGTTGCAATAACTGACGGTATTAGACAGTTTGAAGATACATAAGATACTTTAAAATTTTAAACTTCGCTTTATTTCATCCCGGGAGGCATGAATTAGGTACAAGCAAAAGCGACGAACACTTGAACACAAAACGACACAAGAGAGAAAAGAGGAAAAGCTAAGGAAATCTTTATCCCCGTTATTATATACTGTAAGATTTTGACAGGGATTTATTTACACGTGTAAATTAAGGTAAGGGAGTTTAAAGATCTTTAGAAAGGAATTATCTAAGATCGACAATATTTTATTCCTTTACTCGGAATATATATATATATATATATATATATGAAGTGTATTATAATATAGTATCATAATATTATATTTAGTATTATAATGAAATTGTGAAAAAAATACGTATTTTCCACAACACAAAAAAAAGGATTAAAGGTTCGAAACATTTTTCAAGGGATGAAGTAATGGGTAATATCATACGCAATATCTTATATTAACTGTTAACTTACTGAATACATAAAATGGCAACAAAATAGGCGGCTAATGACATTTACCTGAGATATGAATTTTTTCATAACAATATGAAATGAATCATAACATTTGCAATTTGAGACGAATGTTTAGATATAACAAACGCCCATATTTAACTCATGTAAGTTATAAAAAATCCGAGGTTTAAATATAATATTTCATTAAAATATTGCTTACTTTATTCTTTATTACGAACAGGTCTTTTTTGTCACCTTTCCCATGCTGCATCCCCAGCTTTCTAGAAATTACTTATCCACATTTATTAAGAGAAAGAACAGATCTTCTTACTAAACGAATTAAAATGGGTTGGGAAAAAATTGCACATTCCCATAACTTTTGTAATATCTGTAAAAAGCCTACGCTGGAGATACATTTTACTCAGATAAATGCCAATTTTTATCATTCAAATAGAACTATTCCCTTTTTCTTCTCATAAATTTTCCTAATTCTGTTTTTTTTTATTTCAGGCAGTTAAAAACTTTAATTTATATTCAACATCATATTTAGTTTTTTTAAAATATCTATTGAATCTCTTATTACAGAAATATCATACTTATGAATTTCGAAATATTTTTAAAAAATTGACCTTAAGTAAAAAAAGGTTTTTTTAATAAAACTGTCCTAATTATAAAAGATAGTTCTCTACGTAAAAACAAAACATAATATATTTACTAACATTCATGTGAGCGAAAGTCGGAAAATCTTAATCATTTGATTTTGAAGAAAACATCTCTGCAGTTATTGAAATTTTACAATAAAATGCATTTTTAATACTGCTTTAACATCTGACAGCTCTGCATTTAAAAATCATCAAAAATCTTCAAATAATTGTTTATAACTGCAATGCTATTTGTCAAAACTTTTTTTGCTTTCAAAAACCTTATCTTCACCCATTGAGTTGTTAATTCATGCAGGCAGGATATAAAAATCATTCTTACATCATCAAACACCTTGGAATCGAATTCATGCTCTTTATTATCGATCTGAGCTATGTCTTGATGTTAAAATAAACAGTGATTAAAGTCACTAAAATCTATATTTAAAATAAGTGCATTAAAATAATTAGAACTTTTAACTCTTTCGTCTATACATTATTTAGGGTAATTCTTACAACTTTTTCCACCTGTGATTGCTGGCAAAATGAATATTTTAATTTCAATATTTTCAATTTTCAATATTTTAAACCTCGAGATACAAAATTTATTACGCTGCTGTTTTCGGATAGCAGAATCTAACCGATAAAGGGTGTTTAACCCTTTACTACATGAATTAGTAAAGCTTTGAAAAAAATTGTTTCAAAAAGACATATTAAAAGAAAAATAATGAAAAAGTTTTATATTTTGGTTTTTTATGGAACCATTTATGGGCTCGTATGCACTGTGATAAAAACCCGAGCTTGTTTGAACTTTGTTGAATTTAAGCAAACAAAAACAAATTTTATGACTTTTTTGATTTAATTTTATTTAATACAGATAATTAAGTAAGTAAATATTGTAATTTTCTTATTATATAATACTGACTTGTTTGTTAGCTTTCATTTAGCATATGTTAAATATATGCTTATTTGTACCAGGCTGGTATTTTCAATTCTTTAACATTGTTATTAAACAAAAATAATGAATTTTTAATCAACTCCCGTTCAAAAACAAAAGGTCTCGAAGGAACTGTTTTCCGAAATAATTTGAGACTATCATTAAAAATCCATATATTGATCTTGCTTTAACTTTTTATTGTAAACTTATCTATATACTGATTATAACTTATCCATATATTGATCTTGCTTTCTTTACGGTAAAGCATTTCAAGATACAACAACAAAACTGCAAAGAGCTGTCTCTAAAGTTTATTGTTTCAGAAGTAAAACCATTTAATGCGTGTTATTTTCTCTTTTTGTCTACTGCAATAAACTACAAGGAGAAAAATGAACACTGAGATAATTCTGTCAGCAAAATCATGACTCACAGGTACTCTTTAGAGCTTTGTTTGATGTTTCGGAAGAGTTTCGGCTATACATAAACGAGATATCATTAAGTTTTTTTTCCCTTTTACGAACTGTGTACATAAGAAATCATCTTAAGAGCCCCCTGAGGGCTGGCAATATATATATATATATATATATATATATATATATATATATATATATAT
>JAOUZG010006627.1:101585-138141 GCA_026289955.1 Argiope argentata
TATATATATATATATATATATATACACTGAAGTGACAAAACTCATGGAATAGCAATATGCATATATACAGATGGAGTAGTATCGCAGCGAAAAAGTATAAATGCGCAGTTCGTTTTCCAGAGTTTTCATTTGTGTTCAAGTTATTGATGTGAGCAGGTTTTTCGTGATTTATGGCGGCAGGACGAGAATTAACAGACTTTGAACGTGGAATGTTAGTTGGAGCTAGACGCATGGGTCATTCCATTGTGGATATCGTTAGTGAATTCAACATTCCGAGATCCACAGTATCTAGAGTGTCCCGAGAGTATGAAATTTTAGGCATCACATACCATCTTGGACAGCGCAGTGGGCGACCACCTGCACTTAATGACCGAGACCGCCGACGTCTGTGTAGAATGGTCAATGTTAATAGAAACGCAACACTTCGTCAAATAACTGCAGGAATCAATGTGGGACGTACGAGGGACGTGCCCGATAGGACTGTGTGGCGAAATTTGTCTTCCTTGGGCTATGACAGCAGAAGACCGACTCGAGTGCCTTTACTGACAGCGCGACATCGCCTGCAACGACTCTCCTGGGCTCGTGAGCATATCGACTGGTCCCTAGACCAATGGAAAACCGTGGCGTGGCCAGATGAGTCACGATTTCAGTTGTTACGAGCTGATGGTAGAGTTCGAGTGTGGCTCAGACCCCACGAAGCCATGGACCCAAACTGTCAGCAAGGCACTGTTCAAGCTGTTTGTGGCTGCATAATGGTGTGGACTGTTTTTATATGGCATGGACTCGGTCCTCTGGTGCAACTGAGCCGATCATTGACTGGAAATGGTTATGTTCAGCTGCTTGCAGATCACTTGCAGCCATTCATGGACTTCACGTACACACACAACGATGGGATTTTTATGGATCACAATGCGCCGTGTCACCGGGCCAGAACTGTTCCCGATTGGTTTGAAGAACATTCTGGACAACTCCAGCACATGATCTGGCAACCTAGATTGCCCAATATGAATCCCATCGAGCATTTATGGGAGATCATCGAAAGGTCCGTTCGTGCCCAAACTCCTGCTCCATCCACACTTTCACAATTATGGACGTCTATACAGACAGCATGGCTCAATATTCCTGCAGAGGACTTCCAACGACTTGTGAACTCCATGACACGTCAAGAGTTGTTGCACTTCACCGGGCAAAAGGAGGACTGACACGATATTAAGAGTCATCCCATGACTTTTGTCACTTCAGTGTATATATATATATATATATATATATATATATATATATATCAAGAGACACCATCAAGCAAGGATACATGACTTTCTCAAGGGTCACCATCAAGCAAGGATTCCAATAAAAAGTGGAATTTTTTTCTGTAAAGTGTTAGACTATTGTCCAAAAAATTAACTCTTTTATGACCCGAAAAATTCCAAATTTTAAAGTAAAAGAGAGGCATCAATTTTTAGCACAAAAAAACAAATGACAATTAGGGAAAAAGACAAAACTCACAAATAAAATTCTAGATTGAAGAAAAAATATATAACAAAATACTAAATACAATAAAAAAAAAAACCAATATTAGCAAAAGAACAAGTAAGAAAATAAGAAGTCTAGAACATACCCTTAAGAGAGAGATGTGCATCCAAGCAGTGCTAAAGAGCAAATGAAGCATACTGAAAGAGATTGAGGCGAGTGCCAAATCAGGAAGGAGATACAGGAAAAGAGCTGGATAATTTCTGTGTAATTTGCAAATATTTCTATAAAGAGCTTTTAATTAATGAATATAAATCTAATGCAACACATATGATAATTAATCAAGAGAAAAAAGAACTGGAAAAAAGAATACTAGCTTTTGCTAAAAAAACTAAAATTAAAACATGTTCACTTACTTACCCTTATTTGTTCCCTACAGTTAAATTTCATAAAAAACCTTTAAAATTTTGATTTGTAACCTGTAGCACGGGTATTTACAATTATTTCTTGGGCAAACATTTCTTCAAATACTTAAAAATTATTCTTAATAAAATTAAAGAAGAAGATAACTTTATAACTAATAGCAAAAAAGAAATTTTGAACTTCCTTAAAAATGACAATATTTTTAATGTTAATACTTATGATTTTGAAAACCTATACACTAATCTCCCGCATGAAAAATTAATAAACGTCTGTATGTCTTTATTTGTGGAATATTTAAATGAAAATATTATAACTAAAAATAACTGGCTGGAATTATGCAAATTTAATATTTCTGAAAATTACATTTTTTATGGAATTTATTTTTTTAAACAAATAAAAGGTATTCCAATGGGACCGTCTTTTTCAAGTGCCCTAGCAAACATTTTTTTACATTACTACGAGAAAAAAATCATTAAGCTTAACTTAATTAACGGATGGAGTTACATAGATGACCTCCTGCTAATTAATGTAGAGAATACGAATATAATAACAAACTGCTATCCAAAAGAATTAATTCTAAATAAAACAAATGAAAATCTAACTGAAGCTAATTATCTTGATTTAAAAATTAAAATTGCTAATGGTAAAACACTGGTGGGTTTATATGACAAAAGTGACGAATTCAATTCTAAAATAATAAAACTTTGCAATTATAATTCTAATTTAAACTCAAAATTTTTTAAAAATTTTATCTTTTCACAATTTAACAGAATAAAAAATATTTGTAATAATAAAAGATCTTATATAGAAGCTACAGATTGTTTTTTTAAAAAACTAGCCAATAATGAATTCCCAAGAAATTACTGTAATATTGAAATTTTAATTAAAGAAGGTTTAGATCTCTTCGACTAACCCACTAGTAGGCACAGAATTTTTACAATAAATTAACAATTTTTAAGAAGAGGATTTTTCAATTCCCCGGGGTCAGCTATGCACTTGCTTCGGCTTTAAATCTACACTTACATCCAATTTCAATAGGACTTTCCCTTGCTTCTAAAAATCAGAGGAAAATACAATTAACTTGACTACATTAAAAACTTTCTCTCTATGTTTGCCTTTTATCAATGAGATTGTAAACATAGAAAAACTTAAAATATTTTGAATTAAAAACGCCTGAAATCGAATACTCTACGCACTCCTGAGCTAAATCTTCGGTTTTCGTCTCGGGGGTGTGTTTCGACGACCTAAGCTAATCTCTGATTGGCCCAGACGGCTCTTTTCCAGTATCTTCTTCCTGATTTGGCACTCGCCTCAATTTCTTCCAGTCTGTTTCATTTGCTCTTTAGCACTGCTTGGATGCACATCTCTCTCTTAAGGGTATGTTCTAGACATCTTATTTTCTTACTTGTTCTTTTGCTAATATTGGTTTGTTTTTTTATTGTATTTAGTATTTTGTTATATATTTTTCTTCAATCTAGAATTTTATTTGTGAGTTTTGTCTTTTTTTCCTAATTGTCATTTGTTTTTTCGTGCTAAAAATTGATGCCTCTCTTTTACTTTAAAATTTGGAATTTTTCGGGTCATAAAAGAGTTAATTTTTTGGACAATAGTCTAACTCTTTACAGAAAAAAATTCCCCTTTTTATTGGAATCCTTGCTTGGTTGTGACCCTTGAGAAAGTCATCAGGCCGGATTTCTCCTTTTTTCACTTACATATCTGTTTTTTATTCATCTTAGTCCCACTATGTCTTTAGGAATAGCAGCACTCGCGCTCTCTTAATACATTTGTGTATCTTTCTAATTAATAATGAAAATGGCCATTTATTATATATACCTCTTTTAAAATTGGTTCTTATATATATATGAAATTTAGGTATTAAAATGCAATAGAAGTTGTAACTGTCTATGTATAAGTATTTTGAAATATGCAGATAGAAATATTGCTTACTGTGAAATGTGCATTGTCTTTTGTTCCTTACTTTCATTAAACCGGTAATTTGAAAGAATTTGGAGCATTCCCCGATGGTAAAGGTCTAGCCGAAAATGAGCAGTACGGGATAGGAAAAAGAAATTATATCCAGTAATTTTGGAGCTTAAAAGGTCAGTAAGATGGGGGAGGAAATCAAGTGTGAAAATGGTGTACAAGCTAAATCTGCAGTTTATCAAGAGCTTCTTGATCTTCAATTTTTAACTTCTCATCTCAGAAAATTATTTCGGAGGACGGTGGGCTACATTCCAAGGCTTAGAGTATGGAATATGAAGCTAATGGTTAAGCGCTAAATGGGTGGGAGTATTCTTACACTTGGCTGGACGGTCGAATGCGTCTTCGAATAACAAAGGAAGTGGTATCTTTCAGGGGTGTGCACAATAATGTGGTAATTTTTAGATCTGAAATTGTCGTGGGAAAAAATATCTTTCAATGCGCAATGGTTTATTCTCTCTACGCGGTTTTCCTTCCATAGTAATAAACACTAACAAGAGTTCCTTGGTGAATTAACTCCATCTTGTTGAGCGCTGCAAATGTCCTCATAGTTCCACTTTATTATCCGGAGTTAAATTTAAAATATAGTACAAATGAATAAAAGTCTTTTAAGAACATTATCAAGATGTTCGAATGCGTTTTGAAACCCGTATATGAGACTTTAGGCGTATGCAGGGGGGATAAGGGGGAAAATCCATTTTTAAGTCAAATTATACATGTCTATGCATTATAAATGCTTGTATGGATAAAAATGTTTTTCCAAGACTACATTTATAATGCGTAGTTTCAAATTTAATGTTATTGAAATTTAAAAAATATTTTTATAATTAATATTTACTCATTAAAGTGACTGAAATGTTATTATTTATTGAAGTATAAATATGATACTTGTTATATTTTGATAACTTAAGATTTTTAAGCATATCATTAAATTCATTTTTTACTAGTTATATATAATCTTGTTTAGCTAGTTTGTATTTTCATAATTTTTTGGCATACGTCAAGCCGGTTTATGTAGAAATTTGCTGTAAGTCATTGCTGTTAGTCATTTGATAACGATATAATGTGTTTCCAGATCGTGTTATTGGGTATACTGTGGATACTGCATTAATATGCTTTAATATTCTTTTATTAAGTGTTTAATCTTAGGAACACTGCAACAGGAATCAACCTATTATGGAGGAAGGGTTTAAAATACAAATAATGTCAATTCCATTGGTGAACTTTGCTGAGTTAAGAAACACGCCTTTTTTAAATAAATAAACGGGCTCTTATTTCTTTACCATAATAGCATGAGTACAGGTTAGCAATCATGCAGCATGCAATTTGTAGTATATATAATCAGGGTTGTAGATGTGCTATTTCTTTGAAGATGTTCCCATTATTTGCCCTGTTAAATGATTAGCAGGTTATTATTAAAAAATTGTATATAATCTCTGGACAACGAAAGAAAAGCAATGGAAAACGCATTCAACGGTAAAACGTCTCTATTATCTATAGTGGTTTGGAGCTGATGTGTTGGCAATTAATGAAAGATCTGCTTTGAAACTTTGATTGAGGTTATATGTTCGGTGATAGATGACTTATTTAAATGCAATGGTAAAATATAGTGACACGTTGCTAATAAAGTAAGAGTGTGCGAAAAAGAGTGAGAAGAGCCTAGAAGAACCAGACAATAGCTCTCCAGAATTGGAAGCAATTAAATCTTGAAAAGCTCAAGATATAGAAAAACCTGTCGTTTTCCATTTATTATGATTTTTTCCAGATTAATCAGCATTCGTAGTTACTTGCAATTAAGTCATAGTAGCATTTTAATGTGATGAATAATGAGCCCAGTAAAGGGATTTGTTTGAAATTCCTTTATAAAAAGTGTAAATAAACTACTTATCCTAGAGGCACTAACTATGAATATTTGTGTAAAGGAAGTCTTATTTTCAGCACGCTATACTCTAAATTACAACATTATTTTAAGCAATCTTATTTTCATTTGAAGCTGGGAGATTGTATCTCTTGTAAGATATATTACCGGGTTATGCTTTATCAAAAAAGAAAAAATATATAATGAGATAATGGGCTAATAAAAAGTTTAAAATGTGCTCTGAAGTATCAATATTGCAAAATAAATAAATAAAATAATAATACATACAATTATATGTTTTTTCTTTATTTCAGAATTTTTGTCTAACTTCTATTTACATGGATTATTTTAAATTTATGTAGAACTTTAGTTGAGACTCATTCTTCAAAACGATAAGATTATAAGTTCTTTTATTATATCTTTTAAAGAAGAACTCAACATTAATTATTCCAAATAAACATTACTCTTATAGTTGATATGTTGTTGAAAACCTATTCAGTACTAAACATTATATTTCACAAGTTTTTGAAGATACAGGTAATGCCAGAATGAGGCAAAAAATTTTGAGAGTTCTAGATAAATCTTTACATAATATAAATATTACTTTTGAAAATACATGAAATTCAAGAATTTTTCTCTTGAGCCTAAAAGAATTTGTAATTCATCATTGAACATTATATTAATTTATATTAATTGGCTGATGGTCTTCGGAGAGTAGTATTTTGCCTGAAGATATCTCATCAAAGCATCCCAAATATGTTAAATTGGATTTAAATCAGGAGAGAACGCTAGCAAATTCATTTTATGTATATATTCTCTTTTCAGATGCTTGTGAACAGCAACAAACATATATGGGGGTCCATTATTGTCCATAAGCTCAAAATGTGGATTTATGATTCCTCGGAACAGATGCACTTGGGAGGGTACTTTTTTTCCCTGTTCTTCAATGTTTAGCCGTTTAAAATTGTTTTGATCAACACATTTTTGAAAGTTTTTGTATCTCAGTGGGTGGGAAGTATGTTTCCTCCAAACGGCTCTATATAAATAAGTAGATTAAACTCGCTGTGAAAGAGAAAATTAAATATTTTTTAAATTCTATTTACTTGTTCAAGAAGAGTGGAAGGTAACTGTTATTATAAAATAAACTGTTTTTATAAAATATGAATAAGTTACCGAAAATATTGATTACTAAGCTTCGATCAAAATTATTGAATCTTCAGAAGTGCGAAGTATTTTAAAACTACTTTTATGTCGCATTCTAAAAAGGGAAAATGTCGGACAAAATTGGAATAAAATTTATTTTCTGTTTAAATAGTCCTTCACAGTATATAATTTTCATAATTTTGAATTTCAATGGAATGCATCAGTTTTAAAAGCAGGATTAAATTTTCTTTTTACTTATATTTAATTAAAAGAAGAGCATAATCAGTAATTGCTAAGATGATTATTAATGCAGCAACAATGAAAAAAAATCTAAGACTATGAAACGCATCCAACTGTGTATTAATTGATGAATGCTCTGTAGTATCTTTGCAAATAAATCTAAAACATTCATTCTAAGATTTTGATAAGTGCTCGAATAGGTGACAAACTACTCCAGTATTCAAAGCATTTGTGCTGCATTACGGACATGCAGTTATGGACATTAGAAAAGTATATTTTTTTCTTATGAATCCATTTCTGTTTTTCAGCATGAGCATCGTTTCCGATTCAAAATCAAATGAAATGATTCTACCCTCTATCCCAAGACAATTTTACATCTATGAGATGTTTTTAATTTAAAAGAAAGCCACTTGATAAGCGACGAGTGATCCGTGCTCCAGAAAATCTGGAAAGGGTCAGAGGAGCATTATTACGAAATCTCTGAGATCTCAACGAGTTACGATTACTTTATTCGAACATTCTACAGTACTTTAGAGCATAAGAGAAAATCATGAGCACCAGATACACGACCTGATTTTATGTTCAAGATTGTCAATAAAGCTATTATATATTCATAAAAGTTTATATGTCAATAAATTTATTTCTTGTTTCAACAAACAATTTTATGGGTTTTTTTAAAAAAAGAAATCTTGCCATTCTGCAATTTTTTTTATTTTAAAAAAGTACCAAACGGGAGTGGTCTTTACAAAATAGTATCGTATATTATTTAATGAAGTGGTTATACCCCCCCCTCCGCATAAAGTTGTGTATCCTGGGCAAAACCGTGAATAACATGAGAGCTTTCAGTTTTAATATCATACATAACAGTAATGTGTTTCATAGTACAATAGAGACAATCGGTATATGAATATTGATCCCTTATTTTAAGCAAATAAGAATGAAGAAATATCGATCTTTGGCGTGAATCTGACGTTTTTTCCTGAATCAAGTGATCAATTTCTAAAGTCACTTGGGGTTAATCACTGACATGTGGTGAATACACACGTACCAGAAAAGCAAATGTGTATTTTGATCGTCTTTTTCTCGCAGTCATTGAAACCAAAATTTGGCACAGAATTACTTTTGTAGTCGCAAGATCACACGCCAAATTTCATCTATTTGTCATTGTGCCTATAAATTACCGCGTTTACATGCATGCGAAAGGTCAGATTGACAAACGATCAACTCTTCAACAGATTTGGTTCAAAATTTGATAAAAATCTATGCATTATATGCTAAACATGTCTACCTAGCAATTTATTTTTGTAGTAATCTTGTTTACTTTGATTCGGACAGATGGACAGACATATTCCCATTGATTGGTTTTCATTCAATATTTGGCAGATATCTTCACCTATGGCATAAAGTCTTTGGTATAGACCAAATTTCATACGGCTATATAAATGCGTTTTTGAGTTATCGAGTTCAAAGACAGGCAGATAGCCAAAGACAGGTGCAGATGTATTTACAAAAACGTGTTTTTCGGACTTAGAGAGACCTGAAATGCGATCATTCGTTAAAATTTCGAGTTCAAATTTTTTGACGATTACGATGCTTTTTCTTTGTATATTTCATGTAAAAGAAAGTACTCAATTCGTTTGTATGATTTAACAAATTTTATAGATCTGCATGTTCCTTATGTTAGTACAATTTTGTCTAATACAATTGTAAAACAAGCGGTTTACATTAAAATGGTATTTTATGGTCTAGAACTCTTTTTATGATAATTGAAAAGTGTACCATATCAGCTTTGCATGTGACCCCTTCTTTCTTTGGATGGCTATAAATTGATTCAGAGTAGTTACTGACACAAGTAAACAGATTAGAAATGATTCATTCCACATAAATAAGCATGATTATTTTCTACTCATTACTTTCCATTTGTATATTCATAGATTTCGAATTGTATTTCACTTACGGGAGGATTTTTTATTTTTCTGATTTATGGAATGTCTGGAAGCATTAATCATATGATTTGCTGTTAAGTTGATGGAAGACTCTTTTTATTTTTATTAATTAATTTACTATCAAAATATTTTCTTATTTTTAAGATTTTTTATGCAGGTATTTATTTCTAGTTTTATTTCCTTCAGATTCAAATTCTTCCATTCTTTTGTTACTTTTAAAATGTTCCATTTGAAAAATAAGTCGACAATAAAAAGCAAGCAATTTTTAAGAAAATTCAAATTTTTTATTCAATCCTATAAGAATTAATAATGCATTTTCCTTTTTGGACAAATCGTTCAACGAGCTTTCAATTATATGGTAGGTGAACTAGCTTGCAGTCAGTATATTTAATTGCACAGAGCCATCGGTAGCCCTGAATGAAATTTAAAAACATCAAACAATATCATTAATAAACAAATAAAGCTCAGTTTGAATAAAAATTAATTATGGGATAGTAGACTTCACGTTTTATTTATGTTTTCATGTTGAATTTCAGCAAAGATTAATGAGGTAAGGGCACCAATTTTTATTATTTTATATTATAATTAATCATTATATTCTCGTTTTAAGGAATAAGTTGATGTTCTTCATCTTATTTTCTTCTTTACCTTTTTTTAATATTTCGTACTTAGAAATGCGTTTTTTTGCAATTAATAGATCCCAATTTTTTCCAATCAGATTTCAATTATTAAATGATCATGAAAATTATGTATTGAGATTATTTCACTACAAAAAAAAGTCAACGAAAGAGAGAACTCCATGACAGAGAGTACCATAAAACTAAAAGAGCAGAAAATGATTGAAAGGGAACAGTACGATTGTAAATTTCATACGTTAGTACTTTTTTCTCTGTATCGTAAAAAATGTTAATGAGCTGAGATCTTGTGACTTATAATATTCTCCTTTAATTTAAAGGTTATTGCTAGTATTTTATTTCAATTTCAAACCGATTTTGAAAATTAATTGAATTAAGTATTCGTGAACATTATGGGTAACGAAAATTCCTTATTGATCTTCTCTACTTATAAGGAAAAACAAGGAAACAAAACCTTCAACATAACTATATATTAACATTTAAAGTATATGACAAAAAATAATTGATCATTTTAAAGTATATACAAATAATGATTGATCATTTTTATTACTTAAGCACAACCAATGTACAGGAAATTTTCTAACATGTTCGTTATTTAATCTACGGCAATCATATCCGAAATACTGTTAACAGGATAATAGCTCATCTTGGCAGGTGCATTTTCTACAGATTTAAAGAAAAAGACTCCACCGATGCATTATTGATTTTTATTCAATGTTCAGCTACTGCATTAATTTGACTCACAGATCAAATAAGGACTAATATATTGAAAATTGAATTAATGATATTTAGTATACATAAAATATGCTTTTCCTCTTAAAATAGAATATGAGATAGAAAATGCGTAAACATAAGTATCTCTGAATTAACTCTGGGTGTCACAGCGCTTAATTACAATCTCAGGGATTCCACGAAGCAGGAATTTTTTAGCAATTAAGTAGCTTGAGAGAGTAGAAGGCGTCAATGGAGTAAGATTCTAATGATTCTTGAATCTACTATTTCTGTATGAAGGATTCCTTTTGAAGAATCCTTATCTTTAAAAAGAAATTATAACTTTTAACCAAAAAATATACTTCTATTATCAAACGACTTTTTTCCCTCTATGGAAGATTCCTTTAAAGGAATCCTTGTGTCACTAAAAGTGAACAGTTTTTTTTTTTTAATTTTAATATCCTAGACTTTATAAAGTGGTACTTTTCAATGGTGACTGGGAAATGAGAATTTAACAATTAAAGCTAGAAGAATGAAAAATGCCCAAAAGAACTTTTATAAATGTGAAGAGTTAATCGGGTTGACAGAAGTATATTATTTTTGTAACAGAGCAAGGAATTACAAATCAAAAGGCGATATCTACAGGGGACTTTTTGGGAGTGATTGAGCAAGAAAATTGGATACACCAAATAAAGCCTTTATCTCAAGTTTAACGGAATGCTAAGTCAAGAATATATAACAACATAGCTGAATGAATAAATTAAAATGAAATGCTTATGATGTTTGGGTCAATAGGTCTTTTGAACACTTACGTAAAAACTCCAAAGATTTATAATGATATTACTTCCTGCTTACCATTGTACCTGCCGTACTTATACCGTATTATTTATATTCTATATAACTATATTGCGAATTTGTATTTCATTAGCCTGTGTTGTTTATTTTTACAGATGAAACTTCTTTCATTTTATTTACTGACAGACTTCTCCATATAGCAGCTCTTTACATTTGCATTTCTATTTATTTATTTTGAAAAAGGCAAATTTCTGTATCCCTGATCAACACTTAAAACTTCTAAACTACCTTTTGGATTTTCCTAAATTTATGCAAAATATATGAAGGTATGTTAGTCAATCATACCTTTTTATCTAATAATGCCATTTAATATGACCTTCAACACCCAAAATTCTATCCTATCAATACATATAAACGGTCTAAAGTCAATGTAGGGAGAATTTTTAGTGGCAGATGAAGAGGAAGAATAAAATATTACATTTCTATGTATTCTGTTTCCTCCAAATCCTTTTCAAAAAACTTTCTCACTTGATTAGTATCGTTAGGTAAAAGAACAAGAAAGACAACTCTTTTGCTCTTCCCCTTTAATAGAAAAAAATCAGAAATACCAAGTAACAAGCTCCGGTGGGAAGTAAATGAAGAGAGGGAGGAAGACCACGTTTTTAGATCTTATGCACTTCTCGGAAAGAAACAATTGCCAGAGGATAACTATTTTCTACAGACCCCAAGATTGATCTTTTTCGAGTGGGTTTGTGTTCTCATTTGCCTAGACTGTTTAACAGTTTTGGTTTTCTTTCTCAGTACGGTCAGAAATGTATTTTGGGTATCTTTGGTCATTCATGATCAAAAAAGGTCAATAAAAATTCGTAGTTGGAAAACATGAAAACTGAAACTGAAATGCATTTGATTGTCTTAATAGATCATGATAGATGACAGAAGTAAATTGTTTCTTCTCAAGCCCTCAATGTTTGAATTTTGAGCAATAAATGTGTTGTTTCGAAAGCACTTTCACTATGATTTGGATTCAATTCTTTATTATACCACAGGCCTTAAATGGCTTTTAAAAAATTCCCTTCCGAGTGACGTGGATCGAATTATTAAACAGATAAATTGGGCAACTTCCTGGGGATTCCGATGTCTCGTGATATTTTTTGATAAATTCATTATTTGGTATTAGCGTTTGATTTAATGCTCTCATTTGATTTGCAAGTGCTATAAATCAGATGAAATATTATTCTGATTAATCAAATGGTGTCTGATTTTCAGAACAATATTATTAGGGCATTTTTTTTCAAGTTTCTTAATTCTTTTGGAAAACAGTGTAAGGTTTTCTTCTCTATTTTCATTGACTAACTGATTTACAAGTAAAAGATGTCGAATTAGAATATTTAAATTGTATTATTAAGTTTTGCATTTTTTTTTACCATTTTGGTTAAAGTTACTTGTAAATTTAAGTTCAGTATTTTTTTATTCATCAAGTATGAGCCCGAATGCGTTTAAAGGTCACACTGATTTAATTTTTTATTTATATTTTTTAACAAGATTCCTAATTAATTTTTTAATATAACGATTTAATTAAAATAATTTAAAGTCAGTTTTCGAAATTTGGAGTGATGCAAAGGGAAGGGGGAGGTGAAATTTATATTCCTTTATGTTTATTAAGTACTTTATTCCGGTTCTTTAATTGACAAGTTCACAAGTTTAATTCATAATTTTCAGCATTATCTTCATCCAAGCATGTATAAAAAATGTAAGTGGTCTTAAAATAACCCTAGAGACATCTTCAGCTAAAATTAATGAAAGGAATGGAATGAAATTTCATGCGCACTCTGTGGAAAATCAAAAATATTGGCAATAGGAGAGTTGTTAGCAGGGAAGATGCGGAAAACGGATTTTATAAGACCTTATCAAGATTCAATTCAAAAAATGCAGTTAGAGAAAAAAATGGTATATAGTATGAGACTCATGAAAATAATCTTTTATAAATCAACAGGGTCTTTTGGCCCTTGCGTAAAATTTTCAATGCGCTCACTTTCCTTGTATACAAGGTATTGCTTTGATGATTTTTGGAACTTTCGTTACTGTTTAATTAATCTGCACTGTATTTTATAGCTTATACATGACATTTGGATTGATTTTTTTCAGTAGTTTTTATCTGTAAATTTCTTCAAACAGGAAAAGTTATTTTAGGGCCGAATTACACATTAAATTTTTGAGGCATAATGTGAAAAATATATGGTGCATCTGATATAAATAAAAATATGCAAAGCGAAATTATATCGTATTTGGAAATTTAATCTCCGGTTCATAAGTGTTATAAATGCGATGAAAAGTTGTATAAATGATTATTTACAACATCTGGTAGAGCTCTTGAAATAACAGATAATTTATTATATCTCCTTCTTATAAATAAGTAATGTCTGAAACTTTTTCATTTTACTTTATAACATAATTCTCGATTTAGTGGAATGATTAGGGCTACCATGAAATATTCTATAAGAAATATTTAAGCAGGATATTATAGTTTGAATTATGCTGTTGTTTGCACACTTAAAAAAATCGATGTTCTTACCCTGTTAATAAAAATTTAATAAATACAAAAAAAAAATTAGGAAGAGGAAATAAAATTCTGAGAAAGAAGAAAAAAGTTTTAAAATATCATTTACAGCTTCTTCTTGTATAGCTATTGCTTTTGCTGATGATTTGCTCCTTTGTTTCCATGGAAAATCTTTTCACGATATAAGCAGACAAGCGCAGATTATTCTTGATTTTGTATCCAACTCGGCAAAGAATTATAAATTAGAATTCAATGCCATCAAATCAAAAGTTATGGTCCTGGAGAGGAGAACCACTTTCTTAATAGTAACCTTACACTTAATGGAATTCCTCTTTGCTATGTAAAGGAATTAAAGTATTTTTAAATTGTCCTCGACAGTAAATTCTCTTGGAAACAACATATTTTACATCTTTCAAATAAATGGGAAAAGATTTTGTTTGGTCTTACTAGAGTTGCCAGAAATAGTTTTGGACTCAAATCTAATGTTTCCTCAATCATCTACAAGCAAGGTATTGTACCATTTATTTGTTACGGTTCTCGTGTCTGGGGTCCTGATCTGAAGAAAAAAAAATAAATTGTCGACTCTTGAAATAAATTCAAAGGAGAATATTCATACGAGTTGTTTCTGAGTATCGAACGATATCCTATGAAGCTGTGTTTTCTATTTCCGGCTTTCCACCTATTGACATCTTTATAATCCGTAGTAATGAATTCAAGAAAGCAGTCAAGAACCCGGCCTGCAAGAGTCAAGATGATTCCCTTCAAATTTCGGAGCTCCCCCATCCTCCTGAAAGATTTCCTCTTAATTTAATTTGTTACCATAATAATATTGAAGACAATTTTCCTGGTGTCTGTTTTACAGATGGCAGTAAAATTAACAATAAGGTTGAGTTTGCATTTGTTGTTTAACAAGATTATATTGAAAGGGAAACTCACCCATTCAGAATCAGAGAGGAATTCAGTGTTTTCCAAGCTAAATTGCTTTGTATAGCACAAACAGTTTTATGGTTTTGTGACAGTGAAAACATTTCATCAAAGTTCTTGATTTGCAGCGACTTCCTTTTATGTTTACATGCCTTAAATAACATCTATTCCCTAAACCTAATAATTTTTAAAACTCAAATGAACCTGAATTCGCTTCGAAGCAGAGGAGTGTAAATTTCCTTTTCTTTTGTCAGAGGTCATACGGGAATCTATTGCAATGAATGCGCCGATTAGCTTGTCAAAGATGCGACAAAACTGGCTAAATTCATTCTTATGAGCTTTCCGAAATCTTATTTAAAAAATGTCTTTAACGATAAGGTTACATCTGAATGGAATACTTTATATCAAGCATCTACTAATTCACAGCTTACTAAGGAATTTTTTCCATCCTTACAGAGACGTTTAAATGCTAACTACTTTGTGTCAAACTATAAGCTTATCCTGTTTCTGACTGGTGATGGAAACTTCAATGTATATTTAAAAAGCTTCAATTTGTCACCGTCTGATCGGTGTTTCTGCTACAGTGGTGCAATTCAGAATGCCAAGCATTTGATATTTGAGTGCACTAAATTTATTCACGAAAGATGGAAACTCAGGAAATGTCTGCTAAAGAATAATATAGCTTTGCCTTCTCTTTTATCTGCATTTGTGAAGAATAAATCATCTTTCGTTTCCTTTTGTACATATATTAATAGTATTTTCCCCCGTGTTATTTAAATTTTATTTCAGTGTGTTTGTCTAGAAATATTTGTATATGTTCTTTTGTATTTGTGTTTTGAACGTTTTATTTTATTTTTTTATACTTCTCCAACTGCATTACATGATCTACTGTGTATTTCTGTTAGTATGTGAGAAATTTAGTGTTTTTAATTTGTGTATTTGCTTTCCCCCTCTTTTTTCTTTATTTTCGAAATATATCCTACTGTTAATTGTGAAATGACTTGCATCTGTAAGCCTTGTGGTATACTAGTTGGCGAACAAGGAGTTTACACGTCAAGAACCAATAAAAAAAGACATGAAAGCTGCTAATTCGAGTTATTCAATACATTGTTTTCTTTTTGTATATATCAAATCAATTTAGAAACACTGCTTAGAATCGAAGTCATTATGGAATTACAAACGTTAGAACATTCGTTTCTTTCTATTATAGAGTCAATTTAATTTACGTTGTTTAATTTGTAGAAAAGCTATATTTAATTATGGGATAAATTTGTCTTTGCACTAAGAACAAGTCACCGTGTGATGGGACGAAGAAATTTTGTTAGTAACCAGTAATTAACATAGATGTTTATTTAAGATAAAATTTAAAGATTTTTTTAAAGATAGATGTCATAGATATTGAAATGGTGACTTAAGCTCTTTCAGCTACTTAATTTTTAAAATAGCTACGCGTTTTTAAAAAGTTATATTAGTGGTTAGTGATATTGAAATGCTTGAAAAATAACAAAAAAGAAAAGATTGTCGTATTAAGAAAATGAAAAAAAAAAATCGAAAAATAGTACATGCTCCATTTGGTTGAGTGTTAATTGTTGCCAGGCAGAATTCTGATGAAAAGGAATCCTCTAGTCCTTCTTTCAAAACCCAATTTGTTGCATTGTGCAGATTTCAAATACCTCTTTAACTAGATGCATTTCCGTTTGTAATTAACGGCTGGTGACAAATTCTCCTTTCCCATCCTCCGAACTCATTGAAGAAACTCCAACAATATTATTTTATTAAATGTGATTGACAGTATTAATCACGTAGAACAGGTATGCGAAAAAGTGGAAAACCAAAATACGTTAGAATATCAAATATCCAACTGAATCTTCATCATCATTACATGTTACATCATGTCATGTTTGTAATATTTTTCGAGGAGAAGTAGTGCTATGTGGTAGTGGCAAACGGACGTTTACCTGATCACAAAAATATCTTGAAGGATGAGAAATGAAATATCATCCAACTACTACTCAAAATAGTTAGCAGATACAAATATAACTAGTGTACTGTCATTCTTTGGAGCGGAGTTTAACCACCTTTTTAAACATTTGTTCATTTTAGGTATATTTATTAAGAACTAATTATTGTTTTGAACTCTGATACTGCTTGAGCCCTAATATCCCGTATATAAAATAGTTCAGCGAAATATATTTCCTTTCCTTTTATTTATTTTATTTTTTATTTGGTAAGTAAAATTCTATTTTTATATTCTTATTATTCTGGAAAACATATTTTGGTTCCCGTATTTGTGTAAAATATTTAAATTTTCCCCCTTTCCCTAAATTTAATTACTTAATGCTTTATATGTAAAGTCTATCTGTCTGCTGATTTATGTTTCTGAATGTGGCAATCTAAGTAAAAAAGTTGAACAATAATGTTTTTTGCTGCCTTTTTTCAGAAGTGGCTAGTTGCAAAATATTTTCCAAAATGTATTTTAATCCATTCTAAACACTTTTTTTCTCTATTTTTAGACATCACACATGCACACATACATGTATGTAGGTAAGCTTTGTATGTCATAATTTCAAATTATTCGCATTCAAAGAAGAACTATATTTTAACCTTTAAAACAGGCTTCACTTTAACTTCTGAGGTGCTCGGGTTTTGATTTTGATGCTCTTCAATCGGCGTGAGCATGAAATAACTGCTGATTCTGCTGGAATTCAGGAGAAATTTTCTTCGGAAACTGTATCACCTTTCACGAGCTCTTACTCCTGCTTTCTTCTTTTGAGAGTGTATCCCACTCGTCATGGTTTTTAAAAAATCTTGATAATGAATAAAAATTTTACTCCTTCCATAATTTCATGAAGAATAAAAATTGTTGCTAAAGAACTACACGTATGTTTTTACTTAAATCAAAGAAATTTTTTGCGCATAAGAATCACCTCGGATTTTTCGACTTCCATCCACATCCATCTAAAATAAATCAGGATATATGTACTCTCAAGGAAAATTGATGAGAGATGGCAAAATAAATGAAATAGCTAACTGGAAACTCTTAGCAATCATGTTTGAGACTTCGTATTTTACTCTCACTTTAGGGGATGGGAAAGGCTTTACCACTATTAATTAAAGTTGCTAAAATATTAATATTTATTAGACGCTTTTCATAAGTATTATCTTTATAAATTTGCCAGAAAATGTCTGCGTGCAAACGCACAGTAAACATTCTTGAGAGAATGAAAGTGCATTATAGGGACAATATTAATTTAATTTTTATTTGAAATATCTCTTTAACAATTCATTAACTATCATTAATAATTTCAGAAATATGGCAAACATTATTTTAAAATAATAATAAGAAGAATTTAAACTTGGGCAAAAAAGTTATCAGAAAAAATTTGCGTACAGGTGAATATTATCTTTAAAAAATAGCTTCCATGAACTGTTCATTAAGCTTTAATATATGATTCTTTATTTTTAAGAAACTCTTTCAGTCGTTTAGTCATGGATATAACTAGCCTGGTGGTTCCTTCAAATGAAATATTATCCATTCCATCATGATCACTCGTCTCAGCATATTTTTCATTGTTATGTTATATTGCTGAATCTTGCGTTCCCATAAGTCTTATAAATGTTCGTTGGGGCTTAAGTCTGGAAAATTGAGGAGGGTTATTCAACTGAATTTTGATTTTATACAGCAGCCAAAGCTTTTCGTTGCGGGCATTGTGCTTTGGATCTTTGCCTTGTTGAAACCAAAAGTTATCTTCTAGGTTCAAATGCTGTGAGCTTTTTTTCAAATTTTTATTTAATATATTGAGGTATCTCACATGACCTAGGAATCTATAAAAGTTAATCGACCTACTCTACTTGCAACCAAACACCCCAAAATCTTTAAGCCATCTTCACTGTATTTAGTTGTAAGCTCAAGATTTTATTTCTCAAAAGCCATTTGATGTCAAAGATACAAGATTTACTTTCGGTAGAAAATATTACTTTTTCGCCAAACTCAGAAGGTTTATTTAAATATTAATTGGCAAAATTAAAACGTTTTTGATTATTGGCAGCTGAAATGTATAGTTTTCTTTGAGTTACACTGCCATTGTAGTCAGCATTTTTCAATACTTTCCATATAACGCTTACATGAAGAGTTTTTAAATCTTTCTTTAATATCAATTAATATTTGAGATTCAGTAATATTCAGATTTAATCTTATGGATTTGAGGATGTATCTCTTTTTGTAATTATTGATCACCCCTAGAATAGAAGAATGAATTCTTCCAACTATCTTGCCAGCTACATACATTCTTTAGTCTTAAAGGGATTTCTCTTTCGTCCGGTGTAACATCTTTTCCTTTAGAATCTATTTTTGAAATCAAACACAATAACTTTCAAAAATCTCTAAAATGTAATTATAAATTTATTTAACAAGCTAAATGCTTACAAGTGTAACAAAAGTGTACAAGTTAACAAAATCATATTTTTTAAAATTCTATTTGTTGTATTGCCATTAAAGTTAAAATGAACAAGTAGCAAAAAATAAATGCAGATGATATTTCATTTCATGCAAGATCAAAAATTGAATATTAGTTTGCAAATATACTTTTAATTTGTACCTGTACATAAACTTTTTCTGATAACTTTTTGTGTAATTTTAAATAATTATTATTACTACTTCAAATCAATATGTGTTATATTTCTGAAATTGTAATTGATATTGTCGCGAAGACTCAATTAAAGACATGGATAGTTAGAAACAATGCGTTTATTAGCACCAGTCTTTCTTTAACAGTCTTTCTTTTTGCGGCATTGCTTCCCCTAATAAAAAGGACAACTTCCCGCTGTCATTCAGTTTCTTTTTTCTTTCCGGAGCGCGTCATAGGTCCTTTGTAACCGCCCCCTGTATTTGTGTTCTTTTCCGTTGAAACGATATCCTGGCTTGTTTTGTCTTCCACCTCAATCTGCTTAGTCGGATCGTGATATGGTTTCATACGTGAGACATGGACAACATCTTTCGACTTTCTTCTTCAGGAGGCAGGGTCAAAATCTTTAACCTCATAGGTCACATCTGATAGACGGCGTTACACCTGATATGGTCCAAAATATCTTCTTAAAAGCTTCTCCAAAAGGTCAACTTTTCGTACTGGAGTATAGACCGATACAAGATCTCCACGAGAATAAGATACCATTCGGTGTTTGGAGTCGTAGCGTCGACGGTCTGCATCTTGAGCTTTCAAAGTACGCACTCGTGCTAGTTGTCTTGATTCTTCAGCTCTAGCAGTTACTTTGCCTAAGTAATCATCATTCACAGCATCAGGACTGAATGGTAACATAGTGTCCATCGTCGTTTCAGCTTCACGGCTATGTAGCAAATAGAAAGGTGTAAAACCTGTTGTCTCTTGCTTAGCGTTATTATAAGCAAATGTTACGAATGGTAAAATTTCGTCCCAATTTTTCTGCTCCACATTAACATACATGGACAACATATATACCAATGTTTTGTTGAAGCGTTCTGTCAGTGTATTTGTTTGGGGGGGGGGCACGCCGTCGTCATACGATGATCTACATTACACAAGTTGACGAGAGCTGAGACAAGTCTGGATTGAAATACTGTTCCACGATCTGTGATAATTATTCTTGGAGCTCCATGCCTCAGAATAATTTCTTCCAACAAAAACTTTGCTATTTCTTCGGCCTCAGAGGTAGGCAAAGCTTTCGTGACGGCATATCGGGTCAGGTAATCCGTGCAGACTATGATCCATTTATTTCCCCGAGTAGATTTTGTTATTCTCCCGAGAAGATCGATTCCAATGCGTTGGAAAGGTGCAATAGCAGGAGGAATGGGGATTAAGCATCCAGGTGATCGTTGACGGATGGAGTTTCTTCTTTGACACTCTCGACAATGCATGACATATCGGACAACATTTCGATACATCCCCTTCCAATAAAAAATATTTGCGGATTCTGTTATAAGTTTTTGCGAAGCCAAGATGTCCTGCGGTGGGTTCGTCGTGAAAATGTCTTAGTATGTCAGCTCGCAGATGCTTGGGAATGACTGGTAACCACATCTTGCCATCCGGATAAAAATTCTTTCTGCAGAAGACCCCATTAAGTACTTCAAATGTCTTGTTGTTGGCGGGGAGGAGATTATTCGAAGTATTAATTCTGGCGATGTCGGGATCTTTCTTTTGTTCGCTGTCAAGATCCATCTTTGTAATGATAGCTAGAATTTTCTCCACAGTCTCAGTTTCATCAGCCGCAGGATTTCTTGAGAAATTGTCGGCATCTCTATGCTTCTTACCAGTTTTGTATTTTACTGAAAAATCATATTCTTGAAGACAGAGGGCCCATCTTGCCAATCTCCCAGAAGGATTCTTTAGGCACATGAGCCTACATAATGAATGATGATCAGTTATGATGGTAAAATGCTTTCCGAATAGATACGGCTGAAATTTGTTGATGGCCCATACGAATGCAAGGCATTCCCGCTCTGTAGTGGAGTACCTCTTTTCCGCTTTTGTTAGAATTCTGGAGGCGTGTGCTAGAACTTTTTCTATGTTATTTTGAATTTGGATTAGAAAAACTCCAATGCCATATCCACTGGCGTCTGTATGAATTTCGGTTGAAGCATTTTCGTCGTATATTCCCAATACTGTCTTAGAGGTAAGAGCTTTCTTCAGATTCTCAAAAGTTTCTATCTCGTCCGTCCCCCAATGAAACTTTGTGTCACCTTTTAGCAGCAACTGCAAGGGTTCAGCTAGATAACAAAAACCCTTAATGAATCTTCGGAAGTATGAACAAAGTTCAAGAAAGCTTCTTACATCATGTACATTCCTCAGAGTAGGAAACCTGCTTACGGCTTTTACTTTGTCGGGATCTGGTCGACCCCCTCCCCTCCCCTTATTGGATACAAGATGACCCAGTGTTTTTACTTCTCAGGCGGCAAAAAGGCACATCTTTGGATTAAGCACCAGACGAGCTTTTAGAAGGCATTTCATAACAATACTCAGCCGGTTAAGATGGTCTTCAAACATTTCTGAAAAAACTATTATGTCATCTAGAGAAAGACACGTTGACCATTTCAGATGGAGTAGCAAATTGTCCATCATTCTGTCAAAAGTCGCCAGTGCATTACAAAGTCCAAATGGCATAACTTTAAACTCATATAACCCTTCGGGAGTAATAAATGCAGTCTTCTCACGATCCACTTCATCTACTTCTATCTGCCAGTAACCAGAGAGGAGGTCCATAGAAGAAAAGAACTTAGCGCCCTTCAGACAGTCCAGCGTATCATCAACACGCAAAAGAGGATAGACATCTTTTTTGGTAACCTTATTGTGCTTGCAATAATCTAAGCAAAAACGCCAGTTTCCATCTTTCTTTCTTACAAGCACAACGGGTGATAACCAGGGACTTTCGGTCGGCTGAATAATATCTTCATCAAGCATTTTCTTCACTTCTTCTCGAATAATACTTCTTTCCATAGATGAGACTCGGTAAGCTCGTTGATTGATTGGAGACTGATCACCAGTGTGAATCCTGTGTTTCACATTCGTCCGTGCGTCTATCGATTTGTCAGTCTTCTTAAAAATTTCCGAAAATGTTCGAAGTAGTTCGGCTAGTTGGGATTTTTGCTTGTTGCTTAAATCAGGAGATATCATGGAAGTATAATCCTTCAAGGGATATGATGTCTCTTGCGGCGTATCGGGACCGTATGACTTGTCGGAAATCACACATAAATGTCCTTCATCCAGGGGATCGGCTAAGCCTATAAACATTCCTTTAGGTATGATTCGGTTTCCTGACTGAAGGTTAGCAACCCAGATCTGACTTTGCCCATTATTGTGTGAGGATATCATGGATGGTACAGCAATATGGCGCTCGAAGAGTATCTGCTTATTGCCATCGATGACCACATTTATGCATGCCCGGACAGGGCATCCTGATACTGCTATTTTGGTTAAAGAACGAGGTTTGAGTGTGTAGTCCTTTGTGGCATACAGCTTCCATGCGTCCAATGCGGTAGAATCTTGGGGAGCATCTTCCAGAAATAATTCACTCTGTCCGCAGTCTATCATGGCTTGGGAAGCTGCTAAAAAGTCCCATCCAAGTATTATGTCATGACTACAATGCGACAAAACAATAAATTCAAACGGTAGCTCCTGGATATTGAAACAGACGCGCAGAGTGCATTTTCCTATTGGCTGAACAAAATTTCCATCGGCGACTTTCAGCATAATGTTTTTAGCTTCAGAGAACAGTACTTTCTTCAAGAACCAACTATAATTATCAGAGATTATGGAAAATGAAGCTCCAGAATCCACGAGAGCACGAATTGGCTTATTATCTATTATTACGTCTAGTTGGTTACCAGTCATCTTTACGGCCGACGGAGGATTTTCATAACATGCGGCCTCACCTCCTTTGAAGGTCACCTTGTTTAATTTTCCTCGTTCCTGTGGCTTGGGGATCAATTTGGTCGACGGTACGGCGACGGTGATCTGATACGGCGTGTTGGGGATCAGCCTCTAGTCGGACTAGGTGTAGAATGTCTAATGAAGTTTGGTCGTCGAGTTTCTTCTTCAGCGTCAATTTCATTCAAGTTTTGTCGTCGATTGCGATAATTGTCGAAAATGGCTTTCCTCACTTTGCAGTAGCTTACTACATGTCCGGGACGTCCACAGTGCAAACAAACTGGTCTATTGTCAGTTGTTCGTCAAAGATCAGTTTTTCTGGGCTGCATTGGCAATCTTTGAGCGGGTACTCTTGATCTCCTGGTTACAGTGGCATATGTTGGTCGTCGTTAGATTTCGCCAGATTTTACCGAAACTGGTGCTATGACTTTTTCAACTTCATCTTGAACCATTTCTTCAAGTGATGGGGCTTGGGAATTGGAGTACAAATATGCAATAGGTTCATTTGTTTGGTTGATAACTCGTTGGACTTCCTCTTGTACGATTCTTCTAATGAGGAACACCAAATCGGACTCGTCTTCAATGGCTGCTACCGGTATGACGTTTGGAAGCTCTCAAATTTTCTTCGTCCAATCCTCTTCTGTTTCATATCCTCGATATAGTTTCACAATTTAATGAAATCAGCTGTAGTGCTTATTTCCTTCGTCAGTAGAGTCTGATAAATGTCTTCCGCAATACCTTTCATTAGGTGTGACCCTTTTTCATCATCAGACATCGATGGATTTACTTCTCGGCAAAGACCTAAGACACTCTGTATATATGGCTGCGTACTTTCTCCCGAACGCTGAGATCTGTACTTCAGTTGTTCCTCCGCCTTTCTGGTATATTTTTTTCGATCACCAAAAAGTGCATTTAGTCCGGTTTTAAAAATTTCCAAAGAGGTCACGCTGTGCTCGTTGTTGATGTACCACTGTTTTGCAGTACCTTCGGGGAAGAAATACACATTTGCGAGGCACATCATCTCGTCCCATTTGTTAAATTTTGCTACTCGATCGTATTCTGCAAGCCATTTTAAAGGGTCTTCTTCAGGGGCTCCTCTGTTGTTGGTATGACACTACCACGGGCTTAGTCTTATCTGCCATTTTCGTTTTTCTTATCTGCGGAGAATAAAGTCGAAATTCTAGAGATATTCCTCTCAAGCAAAGGCTCCTGCGAAGGCTGTCGCTATTATCCAGGTTTGCAAAGATTGTTACCCGGTATCTCCACCAAATCTGTCGCAAAGACTCAATTAAAGACAAGGATAGTTAGAGACAATTGCGTTTATTAGCACCAAGCAACTCTCTGGAGAACAGAATGAAGAACTCAGCTTTTATATATCTGAAGAACATTCGAGAATCATCTCGTTCGAATGGTAAAGAATGTTCTAGAATCATCTCGATTTTAGAGAAATAATAAGATGAATTTTAAATTAAAATTCCAGTCTTTGGATAAAATGCGCCGGCCAGGAATCGAACCAGGGACCAGAGGATTCGCAGTCTAATGCTCTGCCAATCGAGCCATGGGTAAGTATAACATTTTTTTGTGGCAATATTTAATGATTTATTCAAGAAATACTTTAAATAAAAGTTAAATTAATATTATCACCATAATTTACGTTAATTCTCTCTAGAATGTTGACCGTGTTTTTGTACGCAGACATTTTCTGGCCAGTAAATATTTTTAGACGTAGTAGATTGGTGACATTACTTGCATTACTATAGTTTTTAGTAGAAAAATTTTTGCTTTATAGTACTTTTACTTTTCCTCGACGGAAAAAAAGGTTCTGATAAATTCGTCACTTTTCTTTTATTTTCGCAAATTAGCGTATAATTAAAAATAGTATTAAGAGCATTATTAAAAATAAGAATTGCATTATTATAACTGTTGATGTAGAAACTCGGTTAAACATATGTAAATTAGGCTTTTAATGCAAGTGTTGAGAGTCCATTTTTCTTCTTACATGAAATAATGGTTGAAAAACAAACAGTAATTGGATTTTTTCCCTTCAACTTTCCTTTTATTTTTTATTGGTTTAGGTTTCATATATTTTAATACTCATTTTTTTGCATTACGGTATTAAAATGCCTCTTTACATTTTTTCCCTCTGGTCTTCAATATCATTGTAATTTTCTAATTATCAAAAACGTTTTCTTACTATAAATTATAATTTGCTGTTGACATTTGTTAGCAGTTAATCTCTTTAACATCCAGACTTTTTCGGTGTGTCCTGGACCACATGAACTCTTCCAAGCTGAGCGGCAGTTACTCCCCTTGGTCCGAAGTAATAAATCTGTCACCGTTCTACTTTGAGCAATTGCTTTGCAGTTTTCCGACAACGAGTTGCATTTTCCACCGGTCGAAGTGTTCTAATGTATTGACACTTTTTAGTATGAAGTGTTTGGTTCATCGATTTTTTGTGGTATTTTTTTCATCACCAAATATTGGATGTTTATTTCGTAATATAATTTGGAAAATAGTTTTAAAAAATTTATATTAGATTTCAAACCATTGAAATAAAAACTGGCATTAATATTAATTTCAAAAATATCTTTATTTTTTTGTTTTATTTTCCCCCGATATACTTTTAAAATACTAACTCAATTTTTTTGAACAAATTAAATAATACGTCATAAATTGGAATGTAATTTCTTTTACATTAGTATATGACATGTATATTGTATATATGAATGCAATTAGGATGCTTTTACATAGTATAGATGTCAATGCAATTCAGTAATAGACGAGATAATGTTCTAAATCTTTATTTAATAATGAAATAAAAACTTCCTTTGAATTTAAAAATTACTAAAACCGCGTCTTTTGAAAGACATTTTGAAAATAACACGTTCTTTTAACACTCAGCTAAGAATTATTTTATTTATTGCCTTCAGTATTACCTTTTTTTTAATACTGAAGGCAATAAAGGTCTTTTATAATATAAACTGCTATCTTCATCTATCTAAATTTTTGAATATAAAATATTATTTTGAATTTTCGATGGTAATACAAAGATATTTTTTTGGCCTTTAGTTAAATTTTTAAAGAAATTTATTTTGTTTGTTTGTTATTAGAAATCATATTTTGTTTCCAAAAATTTATACATTCCTGTCTCTACTTAAATCATCAAAAAAGAGTGTGATATAAATATACATTCCAAAAGTATTTTTTTATTTTGAAACTAATTTTTACTAATCTTTTAAAAAATTTAGTCAACCAAGAGACAACATTACGTTAAACGTTATATAATCTCATCTATCAAAGCAATTTGATAAATGAGCTAACATGTTTTTAAAACTTTATTTATATTGACGTACAAAAATTGTTCAATAAAATCTGGAAAAAATTACTCAGTGAAATATATTTTGCATACATATTCTTTCAGTTTTTTCAGCTTGAGAATTTTAGTTTAGTTCCTCATAAATATTACTTTTTTGATATAAGCCATTATGAAAAATTTTTCAAGCCTAATTTCTGATCTTAATATGTTATTTAAGTTTTCTATATTATTGTTATGACAAGATATAATTACAATGAATTTCCATAAATTTACGCATGAGTGAATCAATCGTAATTTTTTAGTAATCACTTTTCAATCACTGAAATCAAAGTTGGAATAATATTTACACAAATCCTTATTTTTTTTATCTTATTAAACTGTTGAAATGCTATTAAAACAACCGTTTGTCAATAGCAGATAATATGTATAGATATATATCAGTAGTAATAATAGTGCTTAATTTTTTGGTGCAACAAAATAATTTAGGAAATAGATGAGATGAATTTAAAACTTCATTTTACAATTAAATAAGAAAAATAAATGAAATGCGAGATAATGTTAACCATCAAAACAACTAAAATATTTTTTGATCAACCTTCATCTTCGCTTGACATATCAGTGTCACTTCATTGGTAGCAGGTAAACTTTCTTTATCACTGAATTCAAGTTTACTTTCACTCAAAATGAAGAAATTATAAGCTTTTAAATAAACAAAAATTACTCTGATAGTGTAAAACGTTTCACAACATGTAAAATAAGGAGTAGAAATTCACAACTGAAGAAAAATCTGCAGAAAGCCTTTCGCACAAGGAACTCACCATTTACATAACTTACCTCACTCTAAGGAGGGGAAAACAAACAACCCTAATTTTTGGGGTCTTTTAATGCAATTTGAAGGACGTCTTTTGTACTCGGCATCTACATTTTTGACGGCCTTCTGATGATAGATTAAGAAGCTAGAAATATAAAACGATTGCCCTCCAAGGTAACAAGAGTCGCTACCCGTTTTGTGAGAAAATTACTATGTAAATAGGCCACAAAGTTAATGAAATAGTTTGCTTTTATATCTTTACAATAGTATTAATATTTAAAACAGGCTGCTTATCCAAAAAGAAAAAATAATAACTTGTTGGAATTCTTTATATCATTTATCGTCAACAGAGAACTTTCGTGGAAAACTTATTTACAAATAGCCATAAAATCTTTCCAATTTTGAGATAACAATACGTGGAAAAAAAACTTAAAACCCAACACAATCCCTTTCAAGTCACAACATGTACAAACAACTTATTTTGTGAATCCCTCTCCAACTCTACCACCTTAAGGCACAGGGGAGCCATCTTTGAAAAAGCCGCGACCGTCTGAGATAACACGAACCTAGCCAAGTGGATCGACTAGCCACCACGAACCACTAGTGGATCGGAAGTCGATTTTAAAGCCCATCTTTCCTAAAGCGCAAGCAGTCGCCTCAAACCGACCGACGTGGATGTTAAGGTTAAATTCCAAAAACGCCCCAAACCACCCGGTTGGCATTGAGAGGGTCAAATAAAATTACTAATCATTTTTTTCACCATAAAGATGTGAATTTTTATTGGATTCGAAGTACCTAGTGACTGTTAAAATAATATCACTAATAATTGCTTTTTATCAAAGAAGTTAATAAATAGCACATACCAATACAATTTTCTTAACTAAAATGAAATACGGATACTATTTCACAGCGGGAACTAGGTCTACATTGTACTGTCCTAAACTGGAATAGATGGCGCTGTCCGCGCTCGACGAAAGAGACGTCGCCATATTGTGTTAGAGCGAGAAAAAGATTGCTTTAGCATGTCTTGACGCGTAACCGAACTGACTTCTAAATTGTCTAATATTTCTTGACTTCTAAATGTTCTCAATTTACAGATATTTGTTAATTTTCTAAATCTTGTTTCTAAATTCATTTTAAATGTTTTGTATTGTCTGTGAATAAATGTTCTTAGTGTTAAATAGCATCGTTACTTTAAGCTAAGACATTACAACATCTTGTTTTAAAATAACAATTTTATGACACTCGAGATATTATTCACTCGCTTTTTTCTATCAGCATTAAAATTGTTTACTCTTCCTAGAGTCCTTTTTAGATTCTCAGTTATTTTCCTCTTCGTGTTACCTAGAGAGAGAGAAAACCTTTCCTTTCATAATTCATTCGAAAAAAATCTAAAAGATTAAATTAAAAAAAAAAAAAACAGAAAAAAATAAAATTGTTAAATTAATTTGAAAGGAAAAACTTGGCTAATTTTAGTTTGATAACCATTCAAAAGGCTAAAACCTCACCAAGTTTTGTTCGGAACTCGCTTCACAGAAGCCTGAAATATCGAGTATCTTTGGGTTGCAGCTTTCACAAAAGACTCAGCCCAAGGAAGTTCGTAATTCTTGTTGGCACTAATGGAGGTTTTTAAAGACAAGAGGATTGAAGACAACAAAACAAACATTTTGCTATTTTTTTGATGGAGTTGACTAGCAATATTTTGAATTTGTATTCTAGTTTTATTAAAAGCATTTTAGTGAACATATAATTTAATGACATATGTCAAAATTCCGTAAATCGAAAAATATATATAAATCTAACCTTTTTCAGGAAACTTGGATTTTCCTTAAACGGATAATTTTTACAAATGGAATTAAATTTTTATATTTCAAACAAAAACTTTTGCGTAAAAAATTATGCATTCCTATTGCAGTTAAGAAAGATCCATGCATTGCTTTCATAAGTAACAGTATTAAATTTCACAAATTTTTATACGTGGACGAAAACTAAAATTGTAGATGGTTACCATTCCCATCAGGAAATATTAGACGATATTTAAATTTACAGGGATCCAAAAAAGATGAAGAGCTATTAATTAAAAAATCTATGTAGGAACGAATGTAATGAGAGAATTCTAAAGTGGTTGACATTGCTTAATACTTATCCATAAAATGAAAATTATTTTGAAATAGCATTAGCAAAATATCATGTACTGAAAGACATAAGTTACGAAGCCTTTTTTAGAGATAAATAACAATTTGACTATTTTTTTATATGCAAACGTACTGTGACAATTACAGGCAATGCCTTTTGTCTAAAAGATTTAATTTCTACATTATTAAAATCATTTGTGAATATATAAAGGAGCAGTTAAAACACATGTCGACGAACATGGTGATTAAAGAAATTAAATCTCTACATAATGATTAAAGACATTACTCATAATACTTCGTCAGTGGCCTTTCCACGTAGATCCGGCAAGAGCTGCATCTGTCTGTAAGTGACATCATTTTTTTTTGCTAAAGTTTTTCCCCCTCCTTTTTCTTTTGCAGGAATATCCTCGAAATTAAATTATCCTAGAAAGACTAATAATTTAGGGTCTAGCAGGTTGTGTATTGTGAGAAGGCTTTAATATACATTTGTTTTAGCATAAGTTAAAGAAATTTGTATATTACATATATATTTTTACAATTTCGGACAGAAATTTTTTTGATAATTCCAATTTTTAAATCTTCTCTAAACTTCTACTCTAAAAAAATAATTACTCACAACCATTTTTAGTGAGAGAACTTTGCAACTTTGTAAATCGAAATTTCTATGCTTGGATTCCCTTATCCCCTTAAACTTTTATGCCCGATTTTCAGAAACTTGATAGTGTTTCTTTACCGATTCTGAACTGTAATTTAGATAAAAAGACGTTCTTATCATTTTAGACTTTTCACGTAAGAAATAATATTGATCAAACTTTAACATTTTTTTACTAGTCATCAAAAATTATGTTGTTGTTTCTATGGACTAATTTAATGAGTTAGTCAGCGATTTAAGCCTAATCGGCGTCTCTTGTTTTGTAGTAGCGCCAACAAGGGCAAAGAGTCCGACTTTGCCACTCACTCATCACATTCGCTTTTTACAGGGAGGGGCACATTCACACACCTCACAGATAAAACACAGAGCAACCATGCCCGAACCTGGATTCGAACCCTGAAAGTGGAAGATGATCAAAAATTATGATCAACAGAAGCCTAGGATTTTTTTCTTTCTGGACAATCTATTAGTTCTTGGAATTTAGTATGCAGGTTTTCTTGAATTTTTCAAGTCTTTTTTTGATAGGAAAAAATGTTTTGTGGCACCTAGTTTGCGCACCCGAAAGAAAATAAAGTAGATGAGTTTAGGAATTCCGTGAAGTATTAGTTTACTGTAATAATAGTTAGTAATTTGGAAATTTTTCTTGTTTTATTCAAGAATCATTATTATGATTATTTTATTAATTAACATCCAAATTATTGATCACTATGCTTGTTATTAAAAATGATCATAACATTTCTTACTTAGGATTTTCTTTGACTTTTGTCTGACATCCCATGATGCTTGTCTCTCAATCTTTTCTGTCGTTGAAGGAAATAGAATGTCTAAAAGTCTATTTTAAACTGTTGAGGTTTTTTTAAAAGATTACCTCTTCAACCTAGCACAATTCAATTTTTTTTTATTTCATCTCTTTCATCCTCATTGAAATAAATCTAAAAGATAAGCCGTTAGGAAGAAAAGTATTCACGATCAGTTGGATGAAATAAAAGCTCTTTCCTGAAATTCAGATGGAGGGAAAAATTATACATGTTTTTACGGCTATCAACGATATTTTTGCCATCGCCACGAAGATAAACTCTGGAATAAATAGTCTTATCAACAGTTAAATCGTTCAAATGAGGGAACTGGACTAAAAACAAGAGAGATTATGAATCTTTTTTCTTCTGATTGTTTTTTTAATGACATATGGATAAAAAAGAATGGGGAAAAATCGAAAGAGAGTTTTCATAGATGACTAAACGGTAGACAGCTTTCAGTTAAGAGTCTTTCGGTGCTAGAAATAACAGATGCAATTAATAAAGCAATTTGAATTAAGACATGAAGCAAAGATGATGCATCCCAGTGTGTTAACTTATTCGAAAAACACGAGAAACAAAATGAAAAACAGAAGATTTAGGAAATTAACTAGGCATGTCATGATTAATGAAACTAAAATTATTTACTCAGTAGATGTGAGATTTCTATTTAGTATCTCACGGCCAGCTATTGAAGAACCAAGCAAAGCAATATTTCAATTTTTTCAGCAATCAGTGCGAACCAAGAAAAGAGCGATTTTAATGCTCCAATGAGTGTTCAATTACTTGAACACACTCATTGAAGCGAGCAATGATGGTGGCAACTTTATACGTAGGTGAAGAATTTTCTTATTTTATATGTGTAATTTATTAATATTAGGATTTTCTTCAAAAAGGGTGAACTACTTAGACAGACATTCAAAAGAAAAAAAATCTTTAAGCATTGATAAAAATATTAATACAAAATTTCAATGGGAAATACAAGTAAATTTTATTTATTAATAGATGTTCAATTATTTTCTTTTTATAACAATCGTGATAAGAAACAATAAAGATTATTATACTTTTTCCCCATTCGCAGCTCTTTCTAATAATAAAATTGAATATGCAACCACATTTTTATGAATTACGAAAGCACGAACTGATATCATCATCTCAAAGCTCTATAAATGATTCGACTGAAAACTCATATACACTTCTGAAGCCTCTGTATCCTAATTAAATGAGGATATATACTTATAAAAATATAATTACAGTAGGCGCCGTTTAATATGATCATGGTTAACGTCATCATTTGCTTTATATTATCAAAAGTTTTTGGTTCCGAATCTACGCATTTAAATACTCATAAAAATATACGTTTAGGGTAACCACTGTATTGCTTAATTTTATTAATTTTAAAGTAGAGAATTTACCAATCATTCATTAATGACAGACGTTTATGGGATAGCTTGTACCCCATATGATCTTTTGGACATCCAAAAGCCGTTATTTGCTTCCAAAGGAATTCCAAAAGAAAAATGTATTAAAAAAGTAACTGGTTTAAAAGCTAAAGACAAAACTGAAATTCTAAACCAGTTTCAAAATTCATTGAAATTAGTCATTGCAAGGTTATTCAGAAGCTGAAAATTTCTCAAGCTCTTTGAAAAATTTAATAAATTGGAATCGTTTTGTGAACAATACTAAGAAATAAACTTTGACGGTTCCTACAACAACGAATGTGTGAAAGAAACTCCAACGAGCACTTCACTACAGCACTTTATGTTTTTAAAACTGGATTGTATAAAAACAGTAATTAATAAAATTATATCTGAAAGAAATGAGGTATTTTTCCTTTCTTCTAGATATGATAAAAATATTATTATCTGAAACTAATTCGATTATTGCTATCAATGAGTTAATGCTATCGCAAATTGTAAGCCCAAAAGTGATCACATTAAGCTGTAGGAATTGTAATCTATACTTATACTATTATAAATGTGAAAGTTTGGATGTATGGATGATGTGGTTCAATCATGCCAGAATTGCTGAAGGAAATTGGATGAAATTTAGTACAGAGATAGATTATAGTCTACAAAAGAACGTAGGCTAATTTTTACTCCGGTTAATTGAATGGTTAATGTTTTATTAATTAAAAACTAACTTTTCCGCCAAAAAATAAAACAAATCTGAAAACATCTGCCTGAGCTTTTTGAATTGTTTGTTTTTATTTTTCTATCCCCGGTGTTCATTTTAATATTATCTTATTATTCTCATATAATTATTTGTGATTTATTGTAGGCTTTCCAAACAGAAAGCCTTTTTCATCAGAACAACAACAACAAAAAACATCTACCCGAGTTTTTTTGAATAATTTGTTTTTATTTTTCTATTTCCATTTTTTATTTTAATGTTATCTTACTATTCCTAATGGAATTCTTTGTGATTTATTATCCTGACAGAAAAACGTTTTCATCACTGAAAAGTTCAGCTGCGTTTTTTTTTAAATTCTTAAATCGTTTCCTACTTATATGTATATATAGAAAAAAAGTTGAATCGAATAAGTGTATTTATTATTTCCAATTTCTTTTAAGAAAAGCATCACTCTTCAGTAGTGAAGCTATTAAGAACAAATGTATTCATTTTTTTTCTTACGTTGTTCATGTTATTCTCAGAATCCTAAAATTTAATGAGCTAGCAAAACTACAAGGTTTTGGCTCCAGCTCTATGTTCCGCTCTCGCTGCTAGCGGTCACATAATATTTTTTAAGGAAAAATTCTAGTTTTAATTTTTTAATTTGTTATTATTTGATAGTTTTTTTCGAAATACCCGGAGAACGCAAATCGAATCTTTCAAAAAGGAGTAATCAAACTCGGGCTATGAGAGTAGCTAGAAATCGGGAATCGAATCCTCAAGCGGAATTTAGAAGAATTAAGCACGCTGAGGAACAGGCTACTTCTAGATCAAATGAAACGTAGAAGCATGCAGAAATGAGACGACTAATGTACGCCGAATATTTGGCTACTCGACGCGCTGCTGAAACTCTGAAACAACTCAACAACGCCGACTTCAGCACTCTTTTTTTTTTTTTTTTTTTTGGCGAAAATGACTGTATATCAAAGATGTTCTGTTATGTATTTTTGTAATTAAATTATATTTGTATTAGCTACATACTTTTCATATATGCTTATAGTGGTATATTTCCACTAGCAAATAATTTAGAATTACAAAAAATTTCCTCAAATTTCTTTGGCGATTGTTCATTTGCGCCTGGCAAACGGAAAAGTACCCTTATAGTTTTAAGTACATAGTTTTTAAGTAATTTTTCCCCACGCTAATGAGGTTAGATATAACATGTTTTCAACCTGTTATTTCAAACGATTCTGTTTATTTTCGTAGTGTTTGATACATTTAAAATTAACTTAACTTAATTGTTACTTAATAGATCTTTCGATTCCTTCAGAAGTACTTTTGAATAAAAATAAAACAGATTAATTGAAATTAAACATTTCTAATCTGCATTTGTTTCCCCAACTGATGTTTAAAATTCATTTCTCATGCATACAGTTTGCTAAAATTTTACATTATGATTAGACTGTTAGTTCTCGAATATATACATCAAAATTTCCATCGCGTACGAAGTCGCGGATAAAAGCTAGTAATGTATAATGACAGCAGATATGCGTAAACATGCGCAACTTAAAAACTTCAAACTTAAAATTATTTTAATAATTTGGAAGACTCACTAATTATCAATGTTCGTGATTAAAATTTTTGAAATTATTTTAAAAAGTGGTATTATAAAAGGGAGACAATTATCCGCCTTCAGTTTCTTTTTTTCAACTAATTCTAACTTCTAATTAAAGCAATTACTTTCATAAAGATCCCAGATTATTTCCAGTCAATATGTGGCTCTGATATGCTGGATTAACTCTCCATTGAATTATTGCCGTTTGGGGAAGAACAATACCCCCAATTTGTTCTTCCCCAAACGTAACCCCAAAAATTGCTAATGAATTCAGAGTATATATATGTATATGTACACGCGACTGTAGTGTAAATAGAATGATCGGTAAAATCCTTTTAAACCCTTTAAAGTGACTGTGCTAAATTTATAGACAGCTCACAACATCACTAATGACGAAATAAGGAAGTTGTAAAGATTAATTTAAAAAAATTAAAGGAAATCGGCCAAATAATCCATAAGAAAAATATATGATATAACATAATAAAAATATAGGAAAAAGTTTCATGGACTTATTTGTGAAATTGGCGGAAATATTTGCAATTAAAGTTATGAACTATCGGTGATTTTAAAAAAGGGTTCGTATAAAAGCGAAAAAATGTATTTTGTAGTATCATCATGCAGTTTTCTGAATTAAGCAACGATAAGGGGAAATTTAAAAGAAGAATGTAAACAAAAATCACAATTAAAACAAGTCTAAAAAGCGTATTCTAGGGGAGGAGAAGGGTACCGAAGAATATATTTTTCAGTTTAGGAGCGAAATTTACGAATATTCTCAGCTACAAACCCCCTTTTTAAGCTGCATTTTTATCTCCTCCAATTTTACAGATCTGTAAAACGGAGGGAAATATTTTGGCGAATATGGTTTTTCCATAGCGTATATTTTTCCCAATTGAGGTTTTGGCCGATTTCTTTTATTATATGGGTTATTTTTTAAACTATATTTGAGTTAGTTTTGTCTCAATAAATTCTACGCAGTCATCTTACTATAAGTAACATACCATGTAAAGTACTTTAAATACACTGAAGTGTCAAAAAACTGGTATAGCAGATCGTATGCTTATAAAAAAGGTGTTTAACCCATCAGTGTAGCACGATGCTACCGGCAGTGCATATATAAGAAAAAAGTGTCTGAGGAGACTATTACATCGATTCTTGCTGTTATAATAGCAGCTTATAAAGTTTTAAGCTATTTTTAACGGTGACTAATTGACGGCACACGAGAGAGGGATCATCGCATTTCCGAAGTAGAGAGGAAATTTAGATTTTCGCACCCGACCATTTCTAGGATGTACCGCGGATACCAGGTTTCCGGTAAAACTTCAAATCTCCGACAGCGATGCGGAGAGAAAAAGGCCTTGATAGACCGGTATAATCGAAGCCTGAAAAGAATCGTTACACGAGATAGACGTTCAACATTTCTTCTAATTGCTGCAGATTTGAATGCAGGCCCATCAACAAGCATCAGTGTGCGCATTATACAACGTAATCTAATTCATATGGGTTTTCGCAGCCGCAAACCCTTTCGTGTACCATAACCATTGGTGACTCAGCGGCACAAAACCTTGCCCCTTAACTGGGCTCACCAAAGCTCCCATTGGGCTCTTAATGACTGGAAAAACGTTGTCTTGTCGGAGGAGTCACGTTTCCAAGTATATCGAGTACCAAGCATTCCAACCATGGATTGCTCATACTTACAAGGAACTGCTCAAGCTGGTGGAGACTCTGTGAGGGTAAAGAGTGTGTGCAGTTAGCATGAAATGGAACTGTTGATATGTGTAGACTTGACTATGACAGGTCAGTAGTACTTTAATATCCTTCCTGACTCTCTACATGCATTATGCCCTGTGTGCATTCTGAAGGACGTTGACGATTCCAACAGGATAATGCGCCACCCCACAGGTCTACAGTAGCTACCGAGTGAATTAAGGAGTATTTTTTTTTGAATTTCTTTTCCTCTCTTAGTCACCTAATTTCCCTGATATGAGCAATATAGACCAGATCGGATGTTTTACAATGTTCTGTAATTAAGAGATCTCCATCCCCTTG
>JAOUZG010006627.1:138541-186845 GCA_026289955.1 Argiope argentata
TATTTATATTTAAAATTAAGAGTGTAAAATCTCATTACACACACACACACACACACACACACACACACACACACACACACACACTTTTTTTACTTGTAAACTATGCGTGCTATTCAATATTTCAGATAAAAATTTTCTATTCTATATCTCATCTGTAATGACCTGAGCCTGGTCGATCAAATGAAATGGTAGCATTTTAAACACAAAATTTTTATTTGCAGCTTTATACAATAACAAAAACAACAACACGTCCTCTAGGTTAAATGATGGGAAATATTTACGACTGGATTGTCAGTTCGGCATCTATGCCGAGAATTCACAAGCTGTACGCGTATCCGGCTACTGATTGTAGTTCCAGAGATCTACGGATTACTTCCGGTAGATCTTTTCAACAAACTCGAGATCACGGTATTTCTTCAACTTCAGCACCGCTCACAGCTCGTCTTGTTGTCGTATCCGCTCTCGTTCAGTCTCCAGCCAGATCAGCTGGTCCTGTCTACCGGCTTCTCATCAGCTTCTCGACCGTAGATTTTAACAGTGGTGAATCTTCTCCTCTCAGGCTCATTGGCGTGCTGAAGATGCCGATTGTCCAATCATTCTTCAGTAATACTCCTTAATGGCGCGCCATCATGTCGGGGAAAGATTTTTGAAACACCCACCCCTTAACAGAACCCTCACAATACACAATGTTCGCATCTGCATTCTTTCTTCAATGGGCTCAAGAAAGCACTTCTTTCTTCAATGGGCCGTAAAGAGCATATGCTGTTCATTATTGGAACTTTATCCCAGCATGGGTGGTCCATAGAAGAAATAGTCCCATCTGGTATTTCGACACGGTTTGCTGCTTTAATGGACCGAAAGCATGTGTGTTCCATTATTTGTCTCCATTCAGTCCGAAGGGCGACACTAAAAGGGGAGAAACACAATGCGCAACAAAGGATGAATAGTCTCACCGTTGGCTAGAAGTAGCAATGATCGAACATGTGTCTCTTCCAAAAGGAGACCAATTGACGACTTCTTCACACTTCTTTGTTCGCCATTACAGAAAACCCCCAATGCCCAACCTTTGTTATACGCGTTAAAACTTTAAAAATGGACATGTTTCAATGTTTCAAGGTGAGTATTTATTTTTAACAAGGCAGATTACTTTTAACTGACATGATAATTGCTCGTTGAGAAATTCTTATTTTTCACTCAGGTGCTTGCTAATCGTTACGTATTATACAAAAATCATCATAAGTAAATTGTACATAAAAGAGTTTAAATAGAGATATTTACCCTGAAATTTGTTTTTTCTTTGGCAGTGATTACTGTAGTAAAGTGTAACTTAGCAAATTAGAAATTTTTTATTATATCTTTTTCGCCGGCACTATGATATCTGTGAAAATAAAATCTAGCTAAATAATAAGCCTTATATGATATTTCTGATTCTTCCTCATTTAAGCTATATTCCAAAATAAGCCCCAGTTACAAACATCATCCAAGTAAATGCATTCATTACACTCATTGTGACGCGTATGACAGAACCATTTAATAACAATATAAAAATATTAATATATCGTCAGTGTTAGACAAAATTGTTATAGGCTGACTTTTTCGAGACATTTTTATAGATGCAAAATATTCCTATAGGTATGTTAAATCTGCTATAATTCTCTGTGTGATCAACTGATAGAATTTAAATAATAGATTAAAAAATGTCGTATGTTGCTTCCATATCAAATAGTCTACAGCATATGGTATTTTAATACAAAAGCGACGATATGTCAAATAAGTAAAATGGAGTCACTCATTTCAGTCTCATCTAAAAGAAGAGCCGTTTTTATACTTAGAATAGCCAGATTTATACTTCATGTTTGTCAACAGAAAAAAGTGGTAAAGTGATCTAGATTCCCCAACTTTACATTGAATAAAATACGCTCCGTGTCAGTAAGAGAAGAAGACTAAAGTTCGAATAAGTTATTGTAACCCGCCTTCTTGCTAATTTAAGAAAAGCGAAGTTAGACAGAAATATAGATTCCAACATCATTCATATTCATTCAAAATTATTTGAGCAAGTGAAAGATTTTATTGCACTATTAAGCTGAATATAATAATATTAATGATACTATTTAGTATGATTAATATGCATTTAATTATTTAAAAAAAAACTTAAATTAACTGAAAATACAAATTGTAATTCAGAATTAGTAAATTCCCAAATATATAAATACAAAATGGTAAATAACCCAAAGGAAAGCCAAAATACTCTCTGAAAATAATCCTTGATATCCTTTGAAACAAAAACGAGTATGAAACCATTTGTTTTCATGATATGGAAATTCTGACAATAAGAGTGAAATAATATTCTGATCTTTTTACATTAAGTTTAGAGTATCTATATATAAATATTTTGTACTGTACTTTATTACATTTCAAGTAGTGGAAACATATTTCAATGTAAGATCCCCAAGAGTTGAGAAAGATTTTATTTAAAAATTGCATTTCTAATTAGAACGACAAGAATAACAAGTTTCTAGAGAAGGCAAGGAATAACAATATTCAAAATCAAAATTCTTTCAAATATCGAAGTATAATGGTTTTCTTTTATCTTTTTTATTTCCATATTAACACTTTCTTCATAATTTTGTAAGAAAATTCGTTCTATGAGCCTCTCCAAAAAGATCCAGCATTCTGAATGAATTTAATTAAATAAACGTTGTTTCGAATTTGCAAAGAGTTTTTATAGTTACATAATTTTAAACCATGTCCTGTTAATGAAGCAATGCACTCCTTTCCATGCTATCTCAGAATGAGTGAATTTTCTACAACAGATTTAGCGGGTGCATGGATAACGTAAATGGCAGGCTTTTGGTGGTATCGGATCTTGAATTCGCAATATTCCATTCTTGAGGTAGAAATTCTACCGATACTCTACCGCTGTTATTTCTATAATCGTATGGAACATCTGAAATAGAACGAATACGACTCTACGTACCTGAAATACTGATTCACAGACTTAAAATTCATATTTAAATTCTTTAGAAAGAATATACGAAGAACAGCAATTTATATAAAAAGGGTCATTTTAATTTCTTATATTACTTTTTTTGTTCATTTCTTTTCATAATTTGTAGCTTCTAATGGTCAGCTCTTTAACTTATATCATTGTTTCTGACTAATCCCCATTCACTTTATTCTAACCATATATACGATAAAATATATACTCTGTTTATCCTTCTAGCACACACTATCAGTTGCGTTTCTTTTATATAATTTTTAACTTGTATGGATAATGAAATAGATGACAGCAGAAATAGGTTAGTCAGTGAGGATGAGTAGCTAGTTTCTTGTATAATGCCTTTTATCTTCTGGAAGTTATTTTCTCAACTGAAAATAAAGTTATTATAAAAACTTTTCTTTATTAGGTTTATCAGATCATTTAGCAGTATATTAAAGTTTTTCGACCTTAAAGTAGTTCATTAAAATTTCTTGCAATTTGTTTAGTGGAATACTTGCGCAGAGATCTTGGAAATCATAGGTTCTTATCCTATTAATTTTATTAATTTAGAATAAATCAATAACTTTGCTTTTTTTCGTGTGTAATGTCTTTGTTTCGTGAAATTGAGATGATTTTAGAAAAAAAATCCTTGTCTGTTCATTTAAGAACTAGACCTGTAAATAGAATTAAGTAACTATTTTGAGGCAGGCAGGGCAAGGGCCACGAGAGCCAAAACCGGAGTGGACAAAATTATAGAATAAATGAGCTATGTTTTTTACATAAAAGTAGTGTTCTTCAACTCTTGTCACTCAGAACTAAAATAAAACTTCTTAAAAATAAAATTTACTTGAGATTCCGAAATTTTAATGCCTATTAGAACTCCATATTCACATACCGTACATGACATTGACATTTGAATTATGGAAGTTTAAAAATATTTTTTTATTAATAAGTTAGGGCAAATATATTGCCAGAATATAAACGAATCATGTATGGGCGAGATGTGTTTGATAAAATTTTACTAGATGTGAAATGTATTGTTTGTTGACAACTTCGTCAAATTAGTTCAAATTGATTTAAATCTGATAATCATTTAATTGCTGCACAATATTTGACACTGAATAATGAATGGAGCAACTTCTTTATAATTTCACAGTCTCTTTCAACTCTAGGAGAGGTATAAATTTCGTAAAAATCTGGAATATTTTCACGTATGAAGTTTTAATAACGAATTATTTGTTATTTTTAAAAATTAAGAATTATTATCTTGTAATTTTCATTTAATTTCTAAATAATGTCACTGAATTTTTAGAAAATTTATTTAAGTTATTATTTTTATTATTCAATATTAAAAACAAATATTTTAATCAACATTCTAATGACACTTTTTATATTTTTAATGACTAAGGATACATAGACGCACCTGCATTAAAAGGTAACCAAACCAATACGAAAACAATATCTCTTTCTCCTTTTTATTCAAGTATATAAAGTATATAAAATTTTAATGAAAATTAAATAATACAGAAATTTTAAAGGTAATTATTTACAAAAGCATAGTTAAAATACGTAAAAACATTTGAAGTTATAGTTTAGAATGTAATGGTAAGACAAATCGAAATCAACCTAATGTATAATATCATTTCAAAAAAACATCTAAAACATCAACTTTGTGGGAAATCAAAAAACTTATTCAATTCCTGATGATATCAGAGAAATACATATTCAGTTTATATTTTATAATAAATCAAAGTTTTTAAATATATAATGATCGGAATTTCTCATTTAAGCTTTTTAAGTAGATTAAAAGTATAAGTCTAGCTAGCATTTCCTGAGAAGGTTTAGATAAATTTCCTTGAAAACTTTCGGAGCAATTTTAAAACTTTTTAAAAATATTTTTATGGTATATTAGAAGAGAAATAGCCATTCTTATTTAATGTTCATCAAATAATTTTTATTTTGCTAGTAATACAGAGTAAAAGATTCAACTAGGATAATTTTTCTCAGGAACCTATGATACGAACTGTTATTAAAGAAAACAGACTTCAAGAATTCAGAAATCTTTTTTTAAAAAATTATTCTAATGAATTTAAGAAAATAACTCATCAGTCGATTCTGCTTTTATTGAAAATTTGAAAAAAAGAGTATAACGTTGATTAAAATATTTATTATTTATGCTGAATAATATAAAATTTAACTTTCCTTAATTTTTTGAAAATTGAAAACAATTATTCTCTAATTAAATGAAAATTCTGAGATAAGAATAATTCCTTTTCTAAGAAATAAAACAAAGAATTTGGCAGGAAACTTCAATACATGAAAATATTTCCAATTTTTATGAAATTTATATCTGTTCTGGAATTCAATGCGATTATACAAAAGTAGAGAAACTATTCGATCAATTATTAAGTGTCAAATACTGTGCAGTAATTGAATGAACATTGACTTTAAGAAATTAAACTAAATAAGTTTGATATAGTTGGCCAAGAAGTGCAAATCAAAATGATAATTTTGAATTTTTAGAAAAAAATTCATATATTTTATGGATGAATATTAAAAATATTTTAATCACCATTCAATCCTGATTGTTTTATATTTTCAATGATTCCAGCCTCAAATTATGAGTTATTTTTTAAAATTTAATTCAATGAAAACAAATTTTCCGAATTCCCAAATAATATCTTTTTTTCACAATAAAGCTTCAAAGGTTACTTTTAAAGCTTACTCTAGTTCTATCTTCAACCTAATATTACAATAAAGAGGAAAAGCACATAATGGAAATTAAATACGGCTCTTTTTTTCTGTTATATAATATATTTTTAAAAGTTTTAAAATTTTCATTAAAATTTTGTTACACTTTCTCAAGAAATGCTTCATGTATTTATATTTTAAAGAATTTAATAAAGTAAAATGAGGAATATGAATACTTAATTATGTGATAATTTTGATTCATTATGAAACAAACAATCTATTCATCTCGTTAGAACTGAAATAAGTTTGTCGGGAATCTGTAGAGTTGATATTTGGAAGGGGCATCTGAAATGATATTATATGATGTAAATTTCAATTGGACAAATCTTTACATTCTAAATTACAATTTAAAAGGCCTTCGCACATTTTAACTATATATCTCGTAACAGCCACCTGTATGTTTTATATATTATATTATTTAGGTAATCTGTTTGAATAATTAAGAAATATCGATCAGATGTTAGGTTATATTAGCTCAAAAATACTCTTATATATAGATATTTATATTTAAATTCAATCCAGCCTATCTAAACACTGCGATTATTGAAAAGAAAGGGGAAAGGGAGAAGCCTTAATTTGGTATCTGCCTGGAAGCAATCTTACGCAGTTACGCCTCTGCAAGGGGGGTTCATTAATTTTTTAAGCTACTTATGAAACTTAGAACAGAAAACAATACATGACAGGTTATTACGTTTAGGTGTTAAAAAATTGCTTTTTGCTGAGCTTTGATATTATCTTTCAAATTTTGGTATTTTAAAGTTTCATTATTTAAATAGGCTTTATAAAGGCTATCAGTTGCTTAAAATTAAAATATAGGATCCATTGCCATTTCATATACAACTGTACAAGTACAATAAATATAGCTGAAACTTTCAGTAGAAAATGGTTAAATCATTAGGAAACCTTTTGAAAATACTTTTAAAAAATAAAAATCCTGAAATTTAGAGCTTTTAGTTTAATAAAAGCTAAAATGAAGAATATATATACTTATTAATGTGACAATTTTGATGTAGTGTGAAACGAACATTCTATTCATCGCGTCAGAAAACTCCCTCCCTTAAGACTCTATCAAAAATGAAGTTTATGAATAAAGTTAAGAAAGTATTCCAATGTTTTTACTAAAAGAATTATAGTCATAAATGATATAACTTCATATGAGTCAATCGGGGAATGTTTTATCTTTTTTTTATTTTTAGATTTTCTTAAATTTTCTTGGTTATTGTGTTTTTGAGATCCGGATTTTTTACCCTAATAATATTCGGAAGTATATTTTGCGTCGTGATCAATGAATTAACATTAAAATGCAGCCCAGTTTACGTCTGCCCCGAAAGAATAGTCAGAATCTCACACTTCAGAACTGCGAGGGCTTCGACCTTTCCTACTCTTCTCGGCGTCTCATTTCTGTAACTTCCTAATGCTAAGCTATTATATCACTTGATCATCATATACCCGAGGAAGATACCGGTTCAGGAATGATGGTGAAAAGTTGTTTCTTAGGGAGGAATTCTTAAGATAAACTCTTTTCCCTCAAACCTTTAATCTTAACAATATTACAAACATGCCACTCGAGTTCTTAGTTAAACGAAGAAACTGTAAATATGTCTGAAAGATATAATTATTGTTTAATCATGAAGTAAAAGAATAATATTCTATATTTAAAGACATCTAATCCTACTCATTTTCTAAAATAACATCACATATACACATCTTTGGGGAAGGTTGGAAAATTATAAATATTAAATATTATTATTACTGAGTCAAAGTAAACAAATGAAAATGAAATAATATTTAACAGTTTTAGATTTGAATGAAACTTCTACAATATTGTTTTGTTGTTGAAATCCTGCCTCACCCTATATACATACTCTTCTCTTGTTTTCTATTCTGTCTTCCCTCCACATCGTTCTGGAAATACAAAATTAGTTAGCAAATAAATAAGACATAAATATCATTTTCCAAATATTTGTGGTTAGCTCATAGCCCTATGAAGCGCTTTTTCATGTAGAATTGACAATAGGAATAGGAATACTTGAGAAAATGAACCTATATTTTTCTTTTACATGTTTACCTTTCTCCTCTGTTTCATTCTTTCGTTCCCTCCCCCCTCCTTTCTCTCTATGCAACCTGCTGCTCACCGACATAAATCAGTTTTGAAACTTCAGTCACGTGGTTTTTAAAAACAATGTAGAACGTACTTTATCACGGGCAGCTGAGATTTGATTGGCAGTCGCTGTCAAGCATCAAGCCTGACACGTCATGAGCTCATTTACTTTTGTATAAAACTTCAGTCGAGAAGATGATTTTATTTTTGCGTTTTCTGCTTTTTTCTGGCCCTTTTCGTAGGGCAAAATGCTCATTATTTTTATTTTTCATCCTTTCACCCACTCGAGTTTCCATTCTCAAGAGCCTTCACTCGCCATCGCAAAATATTTCTATACAACCAAGGCGTAAATCTTTCTTAATAGACCAGAAAATTAAACTCAAGTAAGATTCCAAGCATCTTAATAATGAAAGAAGGATTGTCACATTAATTTAAGTTTGAGTGCATAGTAAACAGATATTCTTAAGATGTATTTGAATGAAATGTATTATGGTAATTAACTAAGGCGTCAAAATTGGGTATTCTTATATTTCTATATTTGCCCTTTTTTCAGTTGCCCTGTCTTTCTATGGAACAAAATTCCATAGTCCCTTTAATCTAAAAAGGAAAATTTCTTATTGTAACCACACATATTAAATATGAAACCGTTAACCAAAAACTCTTTTTTTTGGATGGCCATAAAATGAAAGAAAAGGAGGGGAGTGCCAAATCAGATACGTCCCCGTCATCTGATCGTGATTCAAAACTAAGAGATCAGTTCTAGAATAACTCTAGTATTCCTCCCAAACGGTACGTTAATACAAATAAACTCAATTAAGATTTCAAATACACATATACATAATAAGACAGGGCCGGTATGGCCTGGTTGGTAGAGCGTTGGACTCGTGCTGCGGTTGGACTCGTACTTAGGTTACGGGGTCGAAGCTCACCGGCCAAAAGATTCCCCGGGTCAATGGACACTGTCGCTCGTAAAATCTGTTCGTGGTTGCAAAGTCCTTCATATCGAGAGTAATATCACTATGGGTACTGGGTCAGAGTTGATCGTTCTCTGTTCCTGGTCTAAATTACGATCTGAGATGAATGAATAAATTTGCATGAATATAGTCCGCCCCCTGGAAAGGGTTGTGACGTGTGAATAGCTAAGTCGTACTCTTGGCCCCTAAAACAAAGAGACGTATTTCTTAGGCTTAAATCATCTGCTGATCGCATCAGCTGGGGCTTGTACAAGGCAAGTGCCATTAGTCACAACAACATATTAAGACAAAATAAACAATAATGCTGACATTAAATGTCAAGAAATTTTTAAGTGAAATTTTTTTTATTATTTTTTGATTGAATGCATTACGTTTGTAATCGAATATATATTAAAGTTTAAAAAGTTTTTCATTTTGCACAAGGCTATCTGAAGGCACAAAGGGTATAATTCAAAGAATATAATTCAATAATACGAAGAGTTTTCTACAATTAAGTTCTGACTTCAAAATAAATTCCTATAACAGACATATTTTAAAAAGAATAAAATTTTTTACTAAAAAATTCAAGGCTCCTAAGGGGAACAGTTTAAAATGTTGAGTTAGCTAAATTGTATTGTACTTCGAATTATCATTTATCTTTGAAATTAAATTTTTAATTTACAAATGCCTAACGAAGAAAATCATCGAATAGTTATACACTTTTTCCTCTTAGTGACATTAGTGAGATGATGAATTTTTCATAGTGTTGCCTTCGTTACGGCTCAATTTGCGATATCTCGAGTCACTGTTTAGGAGAATCAGGGGAAACCGAGAATCACAGAAATGTCTCTGCTTTCACTGCGTTTTCCGCTTGTCGATATGAGACTGACCTGAGGTTCTGAACCATTTTGTGATTAGGACAATATCTTATTCAACCTCTAAATTGCTAATTTCTATATCATTCTTAAGTGTGAAATTTTAACTCACAAGTATAGATTAAGCATTCGTCATATTTATGCAATGTGATTCTAAAACCATGGAAAAATTTTTAAAAGTAAAACGCGCTACACAGAGCAGTGCAGGCAATACAAAAAGTGACCCTTGAGACTTTTTCTGTGACATTTTTCTTACAGTTCTCCTTACAGATGATAGCAATGGGTGCTGTAAATTGCCACAAAAGTAGGTAAGTAGTTTTTGTGATTAGCAGCATACCTTTCATTGCAGTTTGCGATGTCTGAAGTCATTTATAAGAACCTTAAGAGAAATTCTAGATCACAAAAACGGTGTTGCTTTTATTGCATAATCTGTACGTCAGGGCTCAGATTTTTTGATTACGACATATCTGTATTATGCAGCTTTACTAATGGCATTGTTTTGCTAGAAATTTTTAAAAATTTGAAAGAAAACATACAGAATCAAAGTTTACCTGCTAAATAGTGTTTTACTCTAGCCATTTTCTAGTTAAAGTAAATAGCAAGGTTAATTAGGAAACTATTTCGATGTAAAATAAAATTTAGAAATCTGGTGAAATTTGAATAATTTGAACCTTTTTAATTGAAGTTCGTTGATAATTCAAATCCTTTTTCTTAGGTCTTGAGAATTTCTTCATAAAACATTATTATCATTAAAATACCATCTATTTTCTTGAATTGTTCTCATCAGTTAAATACTTTATATTCGATGAGTGAAATGGTATTGAGTGGATAATTTTTCATTCCATTTATTACAAAAGACTCTACAAAATACATTCAATGAAAACGTATTTTCTCATTTTTTAAAAATTCGTATATTTATTATATCATTTGTATTTTTTTATTTTAGAATTTTATTGAAAAACTTTTGCATACGGAATGTTATACACCTGTTTCTGGTTTAAAATCACTCATTTATTGAACTTTCTTTATTAAAATTACTAAGATCTTTAATTGATATTATTACACTTTTTTATGGAAATGCTTGATGTTTTACGCTGATTATGTATAATTTACTAACTAATAAATAATATTGCAATTCGAATTTTTTTATGCATCTTTTGAATTTCTTATTAACTTAATACTAATTCTTCATACTTGAACATTTATTTTATGAGGAAAAGCTTTATTTTTTTGAAAAAGAATTTAAAAAATCGTACATTTAAAAAAATATTTAACCTGGAACATCTTGCAATTCTATAAATATTTTTTAATGGTTTGTTGTAAGCTAAGATTAAAACATACTCTTTTTAATTACTTCTTTTCACTGAATCCATGTTTAGTGTTCTCATTAATTATAAGTTAAAAATGTTTTACGTTTATACACTCGTGGTTTTTATTGCTGTTCAATAAATTTAATTAAAGAAACATATTTCAATTTTTTAAAAAATACATTGGATTCGATTATATTTTGTATACTTTACTTTGAGCTTAGTCTAATTGTTTTAATTACAGCTCAATTTTTTAAATTAAAATTGCTCTCTTACTTAATGCATCAGTTTTGAAAGTGACAAATTACTTATTATTTATTGAATTTTTTATTAAAGATTTTTACTATTTAATTTTAATCTGGAATTCTCTTTTACAAATTAAAATTTAAAAATGAGAAAAGCCACTCTAGCATAATCATCTCTAGTTACATTGTATAGCATGATGTTTAATATCAGATTGATTTTGTCTGATTGATTTCAGTCTGTATTCTGTTTTTAAAATTTACTCTTATTTATATAGTACTGACAAAATGGGCAAAAAAATACTTAATATCTATGCAAATGCATCTAAAAAAAGAAATATATATAAAGTATTATAAAATGTATTGAAAATATTTTTAATATTAGTAAAATAAGAAAAGAAAAATTGTTATCATTGAGAAACTTATTTTTCGGCATATTCTTTATAAGAAAACTACTTATTTCAATGGCTGTCATGACAAAAATTCTTGAAAATTTCTGCAGTTCTTCAACGATTATGGTCACAAGATAAATAGAGTAATTTTGCTTGGATTTTAACTATCGTGAAATATGTTGTAAGAAATGTTAAAACCTCAGATGAGTTCGTAAATGGGTGCACGAGCTCAAAAGAAGTGGAAATGAAAAAGAGGAGGGATTGAAGTTGATATCATTGATACTGTAACTTCCTCAATATTAAGGATGTAATAAAAAATCAAATTTGACAGATTAACGCCCCATTGAGATAAATAACTTTTGTATTTAAGGTTTATTTTTATAGTTGCAATTTCCTAGAAATTGGGGGCTATAAAGTGATTTTAAATTCCTTATTGTGATTACTTCTAACATCAGCAATTTATGTTACTAGTTTTGAAGGAAAAAGAAATAAAACTGCTTTTATTTCACTTACATACTTTGAAGCTTTTTAAATACATATGAACAAAAGTTTATAAGAATTACTAGAATTAATTAAATAAAAATATATCAGGAAGAAGATTACAGATAAACGCAGTTTTTGTCGACTAATACACGCCTTTGGTATCTACGAAACACTTCAAAGTTTTTTTAAATAATAACTTTAAACTTTCTAACAAGCCTGGATTTATGCATTATTTTTATAATACACGTATTTTGATATAATTTATTATGAAATAAAGATTGAATCATACAATTACAATAAACAAATTATCTATGAGTGCTTTAACTTTTAGTATCTCATTTGTATTTTGCCTTACGTGAATCATAAGAAACTATTGTAAAATTGTTAAAACTGTGATGGCCAAAACTCACAATTTTGAAGATTCCTAGATTTTAGACCTCCTTGAGTTCGAAAATACATTTTAGGAAAACGTCTGTCCATCCCCCTGTCAGTTAGAAATATAATTCAAAAACGCTTTGAGCTATTCAAATGAAATTTGGAGCATTATCTTTACATCAAATTTTGAGCAAAATATATTTAGAGAAAATCTGTTTGCCCGGCTGTTAGAATATATGAAGGCATGATAATTACAAAAAGAAAAGAGACGAATAAATAAATTTCGTCGCCCGAATTTAACAACTGATGTAGACACCTATCAAATTTTGGACCAAGTTCAAAAAGGGGTAGGACGTCTGTCGATCTCTACTTTCAGAAACATGGGAATGCGATAGCTAAACAAAATAAATGACTTAACTATACCAAATCCAGTATGGGATTTTGTGTATACAATTGTAGTTTAATGTAAAAACTATATGTAACTTTGTTTTTATATGGTGCTACCTATTGGGCAAAAAATAAACTATAAAATTTCACAAAAATCAACTAAAATATTAAAACCTAACCCTCCCCCCGAAAAAATCACTTTTTTTAATAAGTTCTTGAGAGTATATATTTATACTGTAGTCTACTTTATTTAATGAAATTTTAACTAGATACATACGCATCGGTGAAATGAATAAGAGTTTATTCTATTTTTGGAGGGGGATCTTATGTACTATATTATGAAAGAAAATCCATAACAAAAAAAAAAATCATCTTAGAGTTAGAAACAGCTGTCGCGTGATGCATAGTAAATTCAAAGTTGAATTGATGTAGGTAATACAATGTTTATCGAAAACGAATTGATTTCATTGAATCAAAAAAAGAATTGAAATATGTCCTTAATAAGCACTGAAACATTTCCTTTTGAAAACCGAAATAAAATCTTCCCGGTAACATTTTAAATAATTCTTTTTATCTGCAATATTCTACAGAGAAAAAAGTTGCTAACTTCAAGAAAGACATTTTTATCAAAAAAAAAAAAAAAATTCAAAACTACTAATAACCAATATTCAAGATAAGAGAAGGAATGCAAGTATCCCGTGATTCAAAAATTAGGATTGCTGGAGTTCCGGTTGTCAACGATCTATCTTCTAAGCTCAATTCCTTATTATACTGGCTTCAAATAATGCTTGCATACGAAATAGTGAAAGTAGGAGTCTTTGATGCAATTAAGAAAAAAATTGGAACATGTATTATGAATTAGAAAATTCTAAATGTTTCTTATTCAACAAAAATATTTTTTAAAGAAACACCTAAAATTTCATCGTAAAAATATCTGAAACTGGAATCCCAGAAGCTAAATGAAAAATGGGGTGAGATCGCTTGACATTTATAATATTATTTGATAAGTTTATTTCATACAATGAAAATTTTTAAAAATAAGTAAGTAGATCATAATATCGTTTGATAAAAAAACTTTTCTAAAAATATTGTAAATCAAATATTTTAGGTAAATAAATCTTTTTTTTTTGTTTATCAAAAGCCACTATACAGCATTCTTGCTCCTGGTTTTTTAATTTATAGATGAATACAGTGGAAGCAAGAACGTTCTGGTTTGTTAATTTAATGACCAATTTGGAGGCACATTTTTGGATAAAGAGACTTCCTTATTTTGATACTACCCTGCTTTTCAAGCTAACAGGAAGCCGACATAAACGTCTTCAAGCAAAGATACATGATTTATTTTCGGGATAATCGGATTCGAAACTTTAGCACTAAATCACTGCATTATAAGAGTGAATATAAATTTGTAAGATTACAAATAATTTGTTCAAAAAAAGCAAACAGATTTTAGAAATGCATGAGAAATATTATTCATAATGAGAGATAGAAACATGTTTACAAACTAAGTATATAAAACAAGCTTTACTATTCTAAAATCTATTCGGTTAGCGAACATGAATAAAAGACCAATTAATGATTATTTTACATTTTAATAATTTAATAGTAGATAACATTTTACGAAACGATCTTTAACACAAGTTATTAGGTCCCAATAAATACCGTTAGAAAGTTCATAATTCTTTTATTTTCTTTCTTTAAAATTACAGTGTTAATTTTATTCACTAAAACGAAATACTCCAAATTAAATAATTCTTTAAATGGGATTTCGTAATTCGCCCGATTTCTGATATATTTGAGTTTTGGAATTTTCTTTATTTATTTTCACTAACAACTCCAGAATTTATAATCAATTTTTCTATTGAATTAATTAGAATTTGATTCCACAAGCGTGGTGGCACGTGGCTGTAAAGAGAATATTGATTTCTACATCCCATGGTATTTATAATGTTGAATTATAAATTAAATAATAAAGGTCAGGAAATGCTTAAAAATACCTACTTATTAGCATACTAATAAAAATGTGTACTTAAACATTTCTTGTAAAGTTTATTAATAAGTAAGGAAAATAGTGTTGGCAAGGAAGAGAGGCTATCCAAAAGTATTATGATTATAGCACTTCTAAACATAAATTGCTTACAAAATAAGTTACAAGAATTAAAAGCCTTCAGAGTAAACAAACTTATTCTGCAGGAACCGAATTCATTAGCTGCCAAATTTATGCTGAAATTAGGTTTTTGAAGTGTTGAACAGAGATTACAGCCATTCTCAGATGTAAACAAATTCACAATTGTTCAAATATCAAACAGCATGTTTGTACAACAAAGCAGCTTTCAAAACAGTTTCTTATCGATGTTATTTTCCAATCGATACAGCATCAGTTTCATACTTGCTTGATATAAAGGATATTTGAAAAAAGAAAAATAAATAATTAAAAGCTTCAAGATTAAAATATTGTTTTCTTTTAATATGCGTTTACAACAAGAATGCATCGCTTTTTATGGATTTTATATATAACAATGATTTATTCTTAAAGGAAACTCATATTTATGTAAACAAGATTTTAAATTACATTGCCCCATCTTTGACCTCGAATAATTAAAATTCTTTATTCTGATACCAACTTTTTGCGAAAGAATCGCATTTAATAGAGCTATCGATAAATTGAGGATTATGATTTCTTGAAAGGAAGATATTTCATTTAGTTGATCGAGTTTGAGAAGAAGACAAGCGTTAGAAATTGTAAGCCAACATAATCTAATGCATACATAAAAATCTGTCACACACTCGGCTAGATAACAAAGACTAATTTCTTCGATGATGGATGATGGTGGCTTGCGGCAGTAAATTACTTCAAAATATGGATCATTTGTCGTGAGCATCGGAGAACATGCAACTTTGCCTCTACTCGCTATCAATTTGCTTTTTAAGTATGTAGGCATAACCTTTGCTCCAATCCTAAATTGGTTTTAAATTGCTATGCTCGGTTCCATTAATTATTCTTTCGTTCTTTTTCTTTCTTTCTTATTTATTCTGTACTTTTCCACCCTATGCTTCTTGCCCCCACGCGTTGCTTAATTGCTAATAAGAATGCGAGCCTCGTTCGGGCAGACATCATTCCCTTCGCCGAGGGAAAAGAAGGCGGGACATTTTTTTTTAACCTTTCATCGTAGAATTAACTATACAGGTGTGTTTTCATTCCCCATGAAGAAAGAGCGTTTCTTAATTTGGAAAACTTGTTACGTCAGATGAGGGCAAATGCACAAACTGCGTAATTAAAGTATAAGCCTTTTTTTTTCAAACATATTTCTGAAGGTTCTCAGAAAAATCTAAATAGTGAAAGTACATCTAGCAACCATTTGCACACAAATTTTTCATAAAGATAATTGTCAATAGATAATAGTTTATAAAAGCATTTGTAAAATTTTATTGTGAATTGAATGTATAGGAATTTCATATACATTCAACAGCACATACGAGCTTCATTTCTAACAATAATTTTTAATTGGTATATCCACCATCTTTTATGAGTCAAACACGACAAAAGCAATCTGTTCCTTCTTCTGTTACTTTTATTTAAACCATACATAATCTTAATAACGCATTTCTTTCAATATCGGAAGTAGTTAACATCCTATTTTAAGTTGATTCATTAAACAATAATAAAATTGGTGAAAAGCATATTTAGACTATGCTCTTTAAATGATGTTTGATAAAAAAAAATAGAACGAGAATGTGAGATTAAAGAGGAAATGGTATTTATATATCACTTGGTAGAAACTTAAGATCCTTGATGATACACCAAATAATAAAAGCATCTTGAATGAGTTGTTATTTCCAAATACTTCGTCTCTAGCCCAAAACTCTGAAATATTAGATATACCGGAGAATTAGAGTTCACAAAAATGAGTTAATGCAAATGCCAAGATGGAGAGGAGCTTTTTAATAATAAAAATCTAGAACAACACTCGAATCACCTCCACATATTTCAAGTACGTATTGCAAGTTAATGGAATACCAAAAGGATCAAATTGTGATGCTTTTGGGATCACTTTCATAGCTCTAGTTCGCTTTGCTCGCTCATATATTTTTGATAGTAATAAGAAATTATAAATAAATTTATCACAAAAAATAAATTTAATTATTTCAAATTGCATAAACCTCTTACATAATTTTTATCAATTACTAAAAACTAAATCCTCAGTTTGAAAAATTAAATTTTTTTTGTTGCAGAGATACATATATATAAATTTTAAGGAACAAAAAAATATAATTCTAAGTGATTGAAAAATAAAAAAAATGAATTTACTTCCTTTTGATAAGATGCAACTCATCGAAATTGGTGGATATAATGCTATTAAGATTGAAATAATCAACGAAGAAGACAGTCATTAATAAGATTAGTTTTTTCATATCAACAAGCTATGATGGAATATACCTTATCATTAAAAATATACTATGCTATTTTAAAAATACCACATTGTTTTTATTATATTATTTTAAATTATATAAGGCCTTTTCTCAGAAATTGCTTATACATCAAAATACGTAGTTCATAAACAGAAACAGAAACGATTTACTTATCTAGTGCATTCATTTTAACAAAAAGATTCTTCTTAAGACCTTCGTTTGCTAGAAAGTTTAATCCTCTAACTGTCGATTATTAAACGAAACTTCTCATTTTTTCGCACTAAAAATTTCCAAATATTCAATAACGAAAATTTAAAAATAAAAAATAATGTCAGTTGAACATAAATGCAAATAATTCGAACTTGCGAGCTCTTTTCAAATGGCAATTAACAAATTCGGCCTAATTTTGTGTCCATATTAGCGTTTTATATAGAGAGATAATTACCCTGTGAGCTTAAGAAGTGTGAATTAAATTTTATTAACTTATTAGGTATTCCTATTATTATGAAATTATTAAAAATTAATAATTTCGTAATAATTGGGAATAGTTTAATTAATTAATTAAATTATTCCCTAATTAATCGGAAGTTATTATTATTCTCTCCAAATTTTAACAATTCCTTTGGTAGACAGTGTCTGAAAATACTAGTTGAAAGGAGATAATACAAGGATATTTGCTCATTTTTGAAAATTTTCATGATAATGAATTTAGGAAAAACAAAATACTCTGGAAAAAACCTTGTAGACTCATATAATGACATTATTTGAAGGGAGAAATGGCTTATACTTTTAAATTTATTTCTCTTTCAAAATTCGAAAGTAAATAAATTAAGTATTGAAGTAAATAGCTTTACGACTGCCAAAGGAAAAGTTTTTTCAATTTCATAATTCAATAACATCTTGAATTAAAACTTCTAGGTATTAAATTTTTTAAGTGCAAAATATGTAATATTATTGATTAGAAAAGGAAACACAATCAATCATTTCATTTACATGGAAAGAAAACATTAAACGAATTCCCGGAAAAAGGAAGTACTATTTCAAATGTTTTCTAAAGCGAAGTAGCTGCTGAAACAGAATATTCGCCAACGCAGAAATCAATTACAAGATCTATAAATAATTTATGTCATCAATAAATAAAATAATAAACCGAGATTTATAATTTAAGAAAAGCTAAGAATCGTTATATTCACAAGTTTTTCAGGTGGTATGGGACTCAATTCAGAGCAATTTGTAAGATTAAGTATGAAAACTATTTAAAAGGAAATAAATCATTTGATTATCAAATGACTAAAAAATTTATTCTATAAGAAATATCTTTTTTATTATTGAAGATGAAGAGAGAGAAAATGTACAAACTCACTTCCATCAATGTAAAGGAAGCTTCTGTAAAGAGTTTATGATTTTCCCAGAGGTTTCCTACAATGGGAAATTAAAATTAATTGGAATTGAAAAAATAAAACCAATTCTGCGTTGCATCAAGAAGAAAAATACTCGAATTATATCTACAGAAAAAAAATTCAATTTTCTTATCTCAATGATTTTCAAAGAAGATAATCAACACAGAGCTTCAAATCTTATTTCGAGAAGTATCAGTGCATTCCTTGAAAAGAGGAAGAATATATTGCCTTTTCAATTTATTCCTACGAGATCCTCATAAGTTTCACCAATGGATTGTTATGAGTTTAGGAAAGAGCACTTTATAAGCTCAAATCTATTACGATTGATGGACTGTGGAAAGTAGATGAAGATGAAGATAAATTAATGTCTCTAGAAATTTTGTGAAATGCCCATCTGTCAAGGAAGTCTCAATGCAAATTTATAGTCCAAACGCTATATTTTTAAAGATAATCTAACATTTTAATCATAAATTAAATAAAATTAAAAGCATTCTAATAATGTAAACACGCTCTGTTGAAGTAAACTCTGTTGAAGTAAATATTTACAGTACTATTTTTGTAAATAATAGATATAATTTTCAAAAATATGAGGTTCAAACCCCGAGATGTTAAAATAATTTCCATACTCTGTATAAAAGGATTTTTCAAAATTAATGTTACCGACCGATCACAATTAGACAAGCGCAAATCAAAATGCAATGTATGCAGAGAACCGAAATCTTGAAGTGCAAGGCACGTTTCAGAAATATGTTCGATATTTTGCTCAGATAATTAGTTTTTTTTATCCCATTTGAATCGGCAAGTAATGTGGCTGAAAGAAGATGGGATTTCCGACAAGGTTCATAGATGGGCCATGCAACCTAAAGCAGCGGATTGAAATTCTAGGAAGATGAAATATTCCGTTTCATTTAACTTTTAAATACTTTTGATTAAAAAAAACCAATTCAGACTGATGAAATTACTCCCTAATTATGACATGCATTTTTTTGCATTGGAAATCTTTAGACACTTGAAATTCCTTAGAAGTTAGGGACTTTGCAGTGACAGAAGAAAAAAATCGCTCCTAATCGACATTTCATTTGTTATTTTATAAAGGTTTTAGATTTGAAGATGAAAAAAGGGAAAGAATTAGCTGCTAATAAGAGATTACATTCGATATATCACAAGACCGAATAAAAAAATGAGGGGTTTGAAAACCACTTTTTAGTCCCTAACTTCTAAAGACTGCCTCAATCGAAAACCTTTTAGTACAAAAGGTATATATTATTATACGGAGAAACTACGGGGAAATTAATATTTAAATTTCCATCATCACCATCATTCTTATGAGCCGAATAACCCTCTGTGAACCAGGTTGAGATTTCCATTCTCTCTTAGCATGTTTTTCACTCATTCAATTCAAACTAAAATAACTCTAGTCATCGTATTCCCAAGATAATATCGGACAGATATCTATAAATTAAACTCTACCGCTTCAAAGTTTGAATTATGAGCATACTTTAAATGTTAATTGGTGCTTATCTGATTATGTTACTTCAACTCCTAAAGTAAATATCATGTGTTTGGAAATGTAGGAGCCCACTAAATTTGATGCAATCTAAACATTACGCCGATTACCGATTCCCTAACATTCTTTAGTATACCAAATTTTTGTGAATCTTAGTATCTGCGACGATATTTCCAGATATCAGGAACATGTAGGAATCTATCTTCGTATTACAAATGACGTATTCCAAGGCATCACAGAAAACAAATTGAGGCATCAAGAGGAAATAAATCGAGTGAACTAGGGAGCCGAGCATAGAATGGGATCTCAATGCTTATTCTACTTATGTATAGATCGTCCAAAAATCATATCTAAAAAATTTCGTAATAAGAGAGAATCCTATCGGTGAAGAGTCATGTGCCAATACTGTGAAAGAACATTATTCATCCTTGGTGTACATCAGCAAACATTTGGAGACTTGTATATGACTGGTTGAAAGCATTTCTCAATCTTAAAGTGGCAGCTCTATTTCCATTTGGCTATATACGAAGTGAACATCTGGAACTATTGATCACAATAATTCGAGGCTTAAAATGAGGAATAATGATGCACTGACCTTGACAAGTTTCATAGAGTGCCACCTATACATAACTGTCCGAATCCTGTTTGTTCGTGATTCCTATGGACGTTTTCTCCAAGCTTGTGCATTGAATTTCAGAACACCCTATAAATTGAGGATCTTTATATACAGGAAGCTCAAAAAAAAGAGCAAGACTATATTTTCCCGAATATTTCTCCTCGACATAAACTTCAAATTACAAAGTTTCGTTAAAATTCTGTGCAAGTGTACAGAAACACTTTGGCTTCTATGGAGGTAATGCAAAAAGTTTTAATAATAACTAAATTTTTATAATGCTTTCATTGAGTAAAACTGTCAATTAGTAAAAAGTTTCTCTTAAATTCATCTCACAAACAAAATTTCCTATTTCTATCAACAAAATTTTGAAGGATTTTTTTTTAATTTAGAGGGATTAACCACAAATTGAAATGAAAACATTTATCTCAGAAATGAAATTTTATACATTATTTATCCAGTTATATATTCAGTATTAGATAAATATATAAATATTTGTATTATTAAGCATATATTTGGCATCCTTCAATCGGGATGATTTTAAAGACATTTTTTTTAAAAATAAGCCTAATATTATTCATTTTAGTTGATAGAGAGTTGTAATTTGAAATTGGTAAAGAAGGGAAGAGAAATTTGAGAGGCAGAACACTTAACACAATGAGTGCTGTATTATGCGTCTCTTCGCTGCAAATGATACGTAATTGCACCAAATCATCTATCTTATTAGATGACCCCCTCTCCTCTGTAGTTAAGAGATAGTGAAGAAGGGGCCACATATTTAGATAGATTACCTGCATATTGGGCATGAATAATGTCAGTGAATGCATTAAGATATTTTGTAGAAATTCTGGAATGTTGAACAAGAAAATAAAATTCTTTGCTGAAAGTTATGCGCTTTCTAAAATAATGACATACTTCAATAACAAAGAACGTTTGAAAATCCTAAAGATTTATGCTATTTGTAATCGTTATGTTGACTTAATATTAGAAGAATACAAGCCTGGTTTTCTGAATTTCCAGCATCTATATAGAACGTGTTTACAAAAGGGTTTAATGATTACAAATTATCGGCTTTTTACTTTCCAGTAGAGGAACGAAGAAAAGGAGTCGTTATACTCGTGAGGCAACATTTGAAAAGGACGCCTTTGCAAATGCACGAGAAAATAAGTCTAGAACTCAACGTTATAAAACTGGCAAACAGCATATTTTAGCGTTATAATTAAAAAAATTTCTGCAACAGTATGTTGAAAGGTAACCAACATGTCCCATTAGTTTTGAGTAGCATTATGTCTGAACTTAGGGATGAATTGTCTATGTCAGTACACACTCTGTACATCATTGCCTACAATTCAGAAAGCCTTTTTTAGCAAAATGTGAAGGCTTCAATAGTATATGCAAAAATATTGTTAAAATAACGCAATTTTTTGTCGTAACTGATATTTATAACATGCTTTTTTAAGCATTTAAATTTATGTATATCCGATCATTTTTTAAAAATTGAATAAAAATTTATAAATGTTTTATTATTTTCTGATTCTGCCCTTTTAATATTTTTTTCTGATTTGTATACTATCTTCGAAAATTATAAGATAGTCCCATTCGAACACTGGTCAGAGATATGCAAAACTGATCCACACGTATTATAAGTCTAAGGATGGTCCAAATTTGCCATTAAAAAGCAAATTTTGAAAACAAGGGTATGAAACTTTGTGTTCTTCTAGTAGAGTAAGAATAGTATTTTAGTCAATGATACTTTTTCGCTGTAAAATTATTTTATTTTTCAATTTTTTTTGTTACTTTCCTCTACTGAAGCCTCAGTATTTTTATACATTTAGATACCTTATTTGATGGCATTTTGCAATTGGAAGTATGTATTTAATTAAAATAGAAAAAAAATCTCATTGTTTTGCTTTTTGGGACACCTTATAAATGTAAAAAAAAAACTGAGACTGAGAAATAGTTTCTTCGTCGTAGAAACCATGACTAGTCAATAATATTTTTAGTCAAATTTTGAGTACAAATGTTAGGAAGTATGTGAATAAATTTAGTGAAAGTTTCGTTTCATTTAATGTAATAATTATTGTTTTTTATTAACTAAAATGCGTTTCTGCATACGTAAAAAATCATTTTATTCACAAGAAGACAATTTCTTCTGATTAAACTATTGTTAATATTTGAAATTATCATTTTTACTGGATATTGCAAAATATAAAGTTAACTTTTGTATAATATATTGAAATTTATTAATAAATTTCTAGAAAAATTAGCTTTTATTGATTTATTAAAAAAGTTTGTTACAGTCTATAATTTTTCTAAAAAGCTAACAGATGTAAGATGTCTTCAGATTCAGAGGAAATTATCATTTTTATTAAAAATAAAGTCGCAGTTAACAAACGTATTTCGTATAATATAATTTTATTTTAAATCAATAGTTAGATGTGTTTCTTTTTGCCTTTATTTATGTACATTTTGATATCCCATCAAGTTCTATTTCACTTTAAAAAATACATATTATTATTTTTCAGTCATAAGAACTTCTAAACAATGAAAATTGCTGACCTGAAATTTACTTTTGATAATCCAGTGTACATCTTGAAAACATCAATTTTATTAAGGTACATAAAACTGATTTTAATTGGTAAAAAGATAAGTTGAATTTATCCCGTGTAAAGCCAGTATAATAATATTAATTGCTTTTTTTTTTTCTTTTTTGCAAATGAAGTTTACAGCGTAAATCCTGCTGATCTAATGTGATAATATTTAGTACCTTTTATCATGTTATAAGTTCGTAAAGTTTTGCTGGCAAATTCAAAAGAGCAAGAAAAGATTAAGTAAATTCCTGATAATTATGTAGTGAATCTCTTTCTTAATACAAGGTACAAAATTTTCTCATCCCAAACAACATAAGGTGTATCAGCTAAAAATATAGAAATAAACAGCAATGAGGTAAGAATATAAGCTATTCCTAATCTAAAAATTTTTGTATACATTGCAGTTCACAGTGTACACATTTTTATAATATTTGAACTGAAAGTACCGAACATAACCGAAATTATATCTGACACTTCGAGATATTTTTTGTAGTTGGGTAGAAATCGCTATTGGACAACTTTCACCTACACTATCTAAGAATTTTCTTAATATTTTTAAAGATCTGTTTTTACTGCCCATTATTACTCAATACATCAAAAATATGATGCATGCAGTAAGCATATTTTTAATAAATACTTTCTAAATAAAACTAAAACAAAATGTCGCATCGGAATAAAATGTGAAAAATATAAATAAACTAAATATGTGCTAAAAAAGCAAAACAATAAATTCCTAAATAATCAGAAATCTGAGAACAAATTCCATGTAAAGAAACGTTTTTCAAAAACATGTACTTATACAGCTACTGAACCTTAAAAATATTTTCTTTAGTCTATATAGATTTTGTTGAGATCTCCCGAGAGAGAAAAATAAAAAAATTGAAGTAAAAGAGTAAAAGAAATATAATTGTCGGCATTACATGGGTATTAATTCAAATGTAATTAGAGCTATTAAATCTATCAAATGCAAATAAACCTAAAGAGGTTCATTTAGCTTTAACTAAGAAAAATTAAATGCTTATTAATTATTGATTATTTTTCATTGCCATAGAGCATATAATCCATCATATGCTCTCTGGGGTAAGGATGCTTCTAAGATTAATTATATTTCTGAATTTTTAGATATAATCCTTTCGATAAAAAATATGGGCAGGAATTTTAAATATTTAATTGTATTTAGTGGCAAATGTATTAAAATGATTTATAAACTCATCCTTTCGGTTTTCGAACAGCATTTTGTTGCAGTTGAGACTGACGAGCCTTTGAATTAAAAACTATATGCTTGGAATCAACATATAATAAAATATTGCACTGTTTTCAACATTTGGAAGATAATTGTCTGGGAAGACTTTTGTTTTAACTTTTTACCAAGTTCTTTATTGCAGTTAAACTATTTTTAATAGTTTGATAAGGATAAATTTTGAAGTCAACACATTCACCCTTGAGGCCTCATTGTCTCATGAGTAAAGGGATCATTTGACATCAGCAAATTGATCTCCCTTTAAAACCTTTCAATTTCACATTGTTTACACGTTCACCGACAGTTAACGTTTTGACGACAATTAGTTTATAGGTAGAAGATTTATGAACTTTTCTGGATATAATTGCTTTTAAAGTGTGAAACTTCCAATATCAGCAATATGCTATATAATAAAAAATGTTATTGAAAAAAGAAAAAGCAAAACAAAATGAAAAATATTCAATGGAAAAATTAGCCATTACTTTAGAGAGTAATAATTTTTATAAAGTTTATTGAAATAGAATTAGGGACTTAATAACATGGCCTGTGCATTTGAATGTTATAACGTCCATGAAACTTTTTATTTTAATAAAAACGAATAATATAGCATTGACAACTGTCAGCATGTTAAGTAATGTAAATATATTAAATCTACTTGGTTTTCAAGGAAAAAGAGTTTTTACAATTTTATTTTAATGCTTTTGATTCAACAGATACTTTTGACCTTTAATCAAATTTGAGACAGACAGGTAATTTTTATTATTTCTGTGAAATAAAAACCCATTTTGAAATAAACCTTCCTATTAAAATAGCGGTAGCTGTTACATTTTAAATTGAACGAAAGGCAAACAACATTCATAAGAATGTACAGATTACGGAAGAATATATTTTAGGTCTAATTCCACTTGAAAATTCTCTAGGTTACAATAATATTAACGTATTCTCATTAAAACTGCTTTTCCTAATTCACACGTTCATATTTCAATTATTTTTTATATTTCTAGAAAACAACCTCTTACTTAGAAAGAAAATTATACATAAGAATGTCATGATATTATCTTTTATAATTGCATTTATATTTGTAAGGAAAAAAGCCTAATGTAGTAATGAAACCTAAATTCGCAACCGTGATCTTGAATTCAACGAAAATGATGTGATGCGAACGTTCTACACATAATAATTTCACAGGATTTAAAATTTTGAAATAAATCAAATGACAATTTATTTCATTTAAATCGGTTTCTAATTCAGCATAAAGATTTCTATTCAATTAAAAAGCGTTCAGATACTCAATTTGTTTCTTTCTCTAATGATACACAATGTTTTACTTAATTTAATGAAATATCGATTTAAAATAGGAAACAATATCTTTATACATTAGAGTGCACCCTTTGCTATCTATTATATTGATTTATTCAACCATTCTAATTCAATAGGTCACAAAATTTTATTCATGTCATATTTACACCGCTTAAACACTTAAATTAAACATTTTTGCTGACTTCAACAGTAATTAAATATAACATGGAGTTTGATTATCAATACTCTACAATTCTTTTCAATTCCTACAATTAGTTCACAATGTCCTTATATATATTTATATATCTTGTTCAAATTTTCCATCGTTAATAAAACACTTTTTATTCCTTTACTCAAGTTCAAATACATTTTTTAAAACTTGTTGTGGATGACACTTGATGTTAATACTGTTTTTCAAAAATTAATTCATTAATTAAATCTAATTAATTTCTAATACTTTAAATAGAGTTTTAGCAGTTTGTAAGGAAAACTGAAATCAACAGGCAGTACTCAATCGGTAAAATGCAAGGACTTCATTATTTTCACGCGAAGGTGAGGAATGCAAGTTCAATTCTTGCAAAAATCAATATTTTTTAAATAAATTTTTGCTTTAAGTATATGTTTTATCCAAATGATTTTCGGTTGTGAGTTAGCAGTTATGGCTTAGTGGTCAGAATGAAGAATTTTTCTCACAAAATAAAATTGTGGAAATTTTATTCTTTAGATTCAATTCCGATTTCTCTCCTTAAAATAATTGTCATCAATTGTTGGTGACTTCCTCTCCCTTACTTTAAGATTGAGCTACGTCTCTAGATGGAGAATGGAAATTTGTTTTCTATTTTAACACTTAATATTGTGATTCTGTCATATGTATGCATATATTTGTATTAATTGTACTTATTTTTAAAAAACTAATTAAAATAAACATTTTATTTGTTGACCTAAGTAGGAATTGACTTAATTTTTTTTTGTGTGTTACTTGTTTAAATGTGCACAACAATTTTTAACACTTAATATTCTGATTAACTATTATTTTAGTCTTTGCCATTGAACTTAATTGCTAGTTAATGTTTCTCACTGTTCTTACTCCCACATTCCAAAAGAGTTTATGTAAACTTAATATAAAAGGATCGAATTCTTAGCAAGCAGCATTTTTTTAGTTTCTGTCATTCAAATTGTAGCGTTAAATTTTTAGAGGCCAAATCAGAAGCATATTAAAAGTAATCTTAGCCTATAAAATACATGTGTAACAAAAACTTCTTAATTTATTAATGCGAATTTCAAAACACATATATGTTCTATTTATGGAATTTATATGCTCTAGACAACTTTTTTGTATTCCACTTTATAAGGATAGAAAAATCTTTCGCACAGCCTAGGTCTTTCAAATTCTTCAGTAGCTGTATATAAAAGTAATTAATAAAACTATTTTCATGGTTTTAGTGGTTTTTTTTTTATCAATCATTGACATTAGGACTGATTTAGGAATTAGACTAAGGCTAAAAAGTGACTTCAAATTTTGAAGTACATTTCAGGTAGAGACTGGGGAGCTGATGCTTACACTCTCAGGTTTACTTATTTTTCTCTCATTCGTCCCATTCTTAAGTGCGGTTACCAGATGTTTGAAACGGCATCTGTCTCTAATTGAAAGATTTTGGACAGAATTCAGTTGAACGCAGCAAGAATTATCACAGGGTTAAGGAATAGCTGCCCTAGTGAAATAGCCCTTTTTGAAGCTAACATTGTACCTCTGACTACGAGCTTTAGGATATGTTCTTATGGATATTTTAATAAACTGATGAGTCTTGGAATTCTTAACAGAACTTCTGAATTCATTTTAAATTAGAAGAATAACCGACGTCTAATGAGAAAACCCTGCTGGAATATGTACGGAAAGAGGGTTTTATTGATTTTAAGATAGTTCATACGATTTCTTATGATTGTTTGCCTCGCCCAGTATTTACGGAAAATGTTACTTTTAATGACGTTCTGAAGTCTCATGCCAATAAACAGGTAGACCACTAGGACCTTTGAAAACAATTGAACTTGGAGGTGGTTAATAGCATCCTATCCGAAGCCTTGGTCATTTATACTGATGGTGGCAAACTTGAAGATGGCAGAACCGGGAGTGGTGTTTTCATTAACGATATTGAGGACAAAAGTAGACAGCATCCGAAAACCTGACTATTGTTCAGTTTTTAGATCGGAGATCAAAGCTATTGGAGCAGCTCTTAATTACGCCCTGGCCCCTGACAAAAATGAAGCTTCTCTACGAGATTGGCCTGAAATTACCCATACGCTTTCGGTGGATTCCATTGCACGTTGGAGTTTATGGAAACGAAATAGCTGATATGCTCTCCAGGAATGGCTGTGATCTTCCGATGGACAATATTGGCGAACTTACTTCCTTGGAAATCCACTCCTTATACAGATTGCAATTGCTCTCTGTGTGGCGCACTCCAACGGCTCGCCGCTGCTATGTAGCTAAAAGACCTGGTTTGTCGATTTCTAGCAGTGGCTGCCGGCCTTTTCAATCGGCCATGGATTCGGAAGTGGGCACTTAAAATGTTTGCGGTTTTAGAAAGGGGAGATGATTTTCTCTCCTCTTTCCTGTTCCTTCTCTGCCAGTCCTGCTGTAATAAAAATTCAGTCAAATAAGGATATGGAACAATTGCGTGAAGTAAGCCGGGGTAAATCCATATCAATTTTAAAGGATCACAAAGGGATTCTGTGTTTAAATGTTTCTGTTAGTTATACTTTTTTAAAGCATTATTGTAGTATAACAAAAAGTTCAGTAAACTGATATATGGCATTTTTTAAACCGATCATTTATTTAATATCCAATATACATTATCAAGCGTAAGATTCAATTTATAAATATGTAGAGACAAATACCTGATTCCCTATGCTTTCGGAAATCCCTTCACCTTTTAAAACATAAAATAGTAGTAAGAATTTTTTTAATCAAGTAGAGCGTTTTTATGTTTATTACATTTCAATTCCAATTTCTTCTTTAAAAATTGAAGAAGTTGGTATTTTTAACAATAAAACTGGTTGCAGTTGTAACGGAGAGGGGCATTGGCCTTTACATCCGCAATAAATTTGGAATGTCTTAGATGTTCTCTACTCATTTATAATAAGGTAGTTTTTTCCCATCCTATATGGTTCTTTCTCAATATTTTTCTCTATATGTGTGTGCACCACGCATATGCGCGCTGGAGATAGGAAGCTTGTTTCTTCTTTAAGATACTCTAACAGAAGTTAAATAGCACTTTCTACATGTCTTTTTTTAAATGATTATATATTTTAGTCGTAAATTTGCTTTAAAAATTGAAACCAAAGCTTTCCTGCCATTATTCATTCCGAATATAGAACTTTCATAACTTAATTTTTAGTAGGAAATAGCGATTTTATAGAAGGGGAGTTAACTTATCTCAAGTGGTTGATTCTTCTTTTTAATATACGTATTTGACCAATTATGTAAAAATACCAGAAGGAAAACTATTATTTGTTAGTTCGCGCAATTGATGATGAATTGAATGAGAAAGAATTTAAGAAGTTTGAAAAAATCAATTTATCTTATTGTTAATGATAATTTGCAATTTTCGAAGGTCAAATAAGAGTTATATTACCAAATCCAGAGATTTAAGTTGATTTTTCTAGGTAGCTTAAATGTCAGAGAAAAATGAAGTGAATTAAAGACTGAACGTTTTACCGGAAGGAAAAGAATATGAACATGAGCAGTTCTTTTTACTACCAAATTGAGTTAATAGTTGTTTTCCTGACTTTTCTCAACAAAATTGGAATGGTTACAAATCACTCCAAATTGAATATAAAATAGTTATGATTGTTTATATACGATATTCCATTAAACATAAAAAATTTTCATTGAAAAACAATAAAAATGTTGCACTTTGGAATATTTAGGATAGAGGAATATAATAAATTCTGAGACAGTAAGCGATACTTCTTATTTAAAACATATTGCCTTTAAATTAGTATGTTAATATATTCATCAGCGAAAGAAATTGTAGCCATTTCTTCACAGTTTGAAGTACTTGTATACATAGATAATGATGAATATCGCCGTAATAGAGACTGTTTAATTAGTAAATTATTTTGAATAAGGTAATATTAATGTGTTTTAAAGAGCATTATTATGCATTAACATAAATTGTAGCTATATTTTCTGTTTCATACGACCATTTCAAAGTGATAAAAAGGACAAAGTCTTAAATTTTCTTTCGCAAACATTATAGCAGATCGCAATTATTGAAAACTTTAAAAAGAACATGTCATCCGATTTTGGAAAATCGCTAGTAACTATAGGTTGCTAGAAATACAAATGAAATATTCCTTAAAAATTAAATTTACTAACAAAATTTTTGAGAAAATTTTTTGGGATAAATTAAATTGCAAAACTTTATTACATACCTTATCAGTTTCTGTTTAGTTCTCAAAAGTCACATGTTATAGAACGAAATAATTAATATCCGATGATTAGAGCTAATTTATCCTAAACAATTTCATCATAAGAATTTCTTAAAATACATTATTTACAAACTATGAGACATAAGTTTGCAGTCTTTATATTAAAATAAATAGAAACCATATATATTAAATTCTTATCTATTTGTTAATAAATTCTTATTGCTCCAGCTGGTAATACAATTTGCATTTGATTTATCATCAGAATATGAATAATTGTCTAGTGACATTTTTAATCATCCTCGAATAAAACAAATTTTAGGGATTTGATGCTACTGTCATTGTTTTCAGTGAAGCCCTTTCAGAGGGGTATCTGCGGAAAATGTCGTCCGGGCGAATGCGACAGCAGCTCTCCCTTCACCCTTTGCCTCATATTTTCTTCACCCTTTATGCCCCAAAGGGCGTTAGGATGCCGAATGGAGTAATTGATATATATTTTGAGAGAAACCATTTTGAATAATATGATCTCCCAGCCAATCAATGCATCTAAATTATGCAGCAGATTAATTAAACTATTTTTTAAAAATAAATAATATAGCGATTATAAAGACAAAAAAAGTATGGCAAAACACGTGAAATTATGCTTTGAAACGTAATGAGTGATAAATTAAAATTATATTATATGTCAAAGAGACTTTTCAAACATATCAAAAGAAATCAAAATTTTCACAAATAATGTTTCGAATTTCGTATTCAAACTCTTTTTTAAGTGATTTAAATCATTGATATATTAAACATTTCTTAAACAAATTTAACAAAATTTCTTTAAAATTTTAAACGACTAAAAAGTTTAGAAAAAATATGATGAATGATGTATTATTACATAGCTTTTCCATGATGTATACTATATATTTATCTTTATGTAAGCTGAAATTTATATTTTTGTGATCTCTGTGCCTATTATGTAATACTTAATTTTATCAAACTGCACTCAAATATAGTTTAGATTATGGAATTGGCACTTCAATGGGATTTTTCGATTTTTGACTTACTTTTAATTAATCTATAATTAAACTGAATTTCAATTGTTTTAATGATAACTTTTGAAAATATTAATACAAAAAATTCTAGTTAAAAATCTTAAAACTCGTAAAATCATGTTTATATATATATATATATATATATATATATATATATATATATATATATATATACGATTTTAACAAATTTTTTAAATATTTCTAGATGTGATATTCTATTGTAGTTTTCATTGTTGAAATTTAAATCTGACTTATTTCCTTGTTTCATTATGAAATTAGCACAATTAATTTGATGGATGAACTAAATGGGATGTTAATTTATGCATTAAATTCGTATTTATAAATGCTTCCGTAAATACTATTTTAGATTACCATATAAACGGTTTATTTCATTTGAAAAATGAAAGAACGTGGTATGCTGTTTTGTTTGGAATCTGTCTATACTTGTTTTGGTTGCATTCCTTCAGAACCAGTATTAATTAATGAAAAGGGTAATTACGAAATTGTATTTCATGAATAATTTAGAAATGGAAACAAATGGTCATATCTTAAAAAATCTAATACGTTGATACATTTTTAATGAGTTTTATAAACAAAAAAGGAATCAGTTTAATGACAGAAACTGAAATTTAATTAAATATTTATGTATTGTACACCAAAATTGAGAATCTTTTATTTTTAATAAAATGCAAAACATAAACCTGAATTTAGCTTGTAAAGTGAATCGATGTTTGAAAACTGAAGAATGAAGAAATCCAATTCAAGAGCATATTTTTTTAAGTTCATTCTTTTTTATCATATAAGTGTAAAAGATTGGTAATATAAAATTTAAATTGATTATTTTGAATTATTTCATATTAAGTTCAAAATTTTATTAAGACCAGTTTTCCCGAAAATCTTAATATACGCTGTTATTAAAAAATATTCAAGAATTAGAATTTTAATCGAATTAAATTTAAGAAAATAATTCATCAATCCATATTAATTTCACTGAAATTATGATAGGAGGGAAGAGAATACTGGTTAAAATTCATTGTTTTTATGCTAAATAATAAAGGAATTAAAACTGAGCTTAAATTAATGTGAAAAATGCAGGAATATCACTTCAAAATTCAATTGACAGACAATGAGATTGTCAATCCCAGAAGACAATGAGATTGAAATTCTGCTTTTGGTAAATGAAACCAAAAATTCGGTACTAAACTTTCCATAAAAATAGTTTACGCTTTATGAAGCATAATTTTGTTTTGGAGTTCAATGAGATTACGTAGAGAAGATGTTCGACTAATTAATTAGTCAGTTTCAAATACTAAGTAGAATTAAAGGATTATTGTCTATTTTATTTTCTTAAACTATAGAATGTGTAAAATATAACTGTAATTACAGCGGATAATTCATTTTTCAAGCGCAGCACTGTCTTAAGAACCGAAAAACTGTCAAGGTGTTTTAAATCATTCTTCTGTGAAGCAAATTTACAACAAAAATATATTCATTCCAACCTCAGATATTAAAAATATCAAATTAGTAATTCTTTATCCCTTCCATCTGTGCCATCTTTTATCATAAGCAAAGTTTTTCCTGTTATAATTTCTACACTTGATTTTTTTATGATTAATAAAATTCATTTCCGTTTTTCGAATTCAGTTTAGTTTATAGCAATTCTAGACAGCCCGTTAGCCATTTTAAAACATTAATTACCTGTTTTACTGATTGATAAAGTTTTTAGTGAATATAAATATGACCTTTTGGACTTTTTTATTCTAAGACCGATTTCGCATTATTATTTCTTTATCAAATACTTCTAAGATTCTTTTATAATATAGTGATGTAACTGCCTATTTTATTTTAAAAATTCCAACATCTGTGATTCGATTGTGAATATTTGACACGAAGGCAGGATAATTTAATACTGACATTCAAATAAATTCATTTTTATGCTTAAGAAGTGTTATTTTAATTTTGAAAAATATAATTAAGGTAGTTTTTTACTTTGATCCCGATAAAGCTACTTTTAAAAGCAATTGATTTATATCACAATTTGTTTCCACCCAGGGCACTTAGCCTGCCTATCCTATCCTAATCACACCACTGATCACTTTGGATTTGGAAGCTATTGGGAAAGGGAGCCAACAGTAAATTAAAGAAGGAAATCTCAATATAACTTTATAAATCTTTCTAGCAGTAAGTAAAAATTATTAAATTTACAATGAAAAGCAACACAACAAAATAAAAATTCTCAAAAAAGAAAGAAAGAAAGAAACGTATAAATCTATTCAATAACATTCGCATCTAAGATATTCTAAATTATGAAAGATACAACGTATAGTTTTCGGTTTTGAATTCTGTTGGTAAAGTAACGCAACATTTATTTTTAATTAAAGTGATTATAATTTATTATTTTCTTCTTTATCTAAATTATTGTGATTTCGAGAAGATTTCATAATCTTGAAATAGCCTTAGATATAAGATAATGGCAATTCGGTGGATGGACCGGAAGGAAGACAATGTCCGGCTTGACAGTCTTTAAAGACGCAAGTGGTAGATTTTAAAAAGACCGCAATTTCTTTGATATGTTTAATATGATCATCATCCCGAATGAAATTCTCAGTTATCTCAGAGTACGATTTAGAAAAATCCGAATGTGTTTTTTTTTTCGTAATACATCTTTATAATATTAGTGTTTAGTTTATTATGGGCCTTCTTTTATTTCAAGTCTTTTTGCAGTTTAATTATTTGTCTTTTCTTTCTTTTCGTCTTTCTAATAGAATTACCAATTAATAATATTGGTTGCTTTGCAGATTTTTAGAATGAGAACCCATTTTTCTTTATTCCTGGGCATACATAATACTAGTATTTAAGTGTTTTCAAAATTGTAACTCCATGATCCAAAATCCCTGAAATTATCAGCCCTAGGCGTTTTGAAAGTTCTGAAACGTTATAACCACACCAATTTTCTTATGTTTTTGGTTTGAATGGTGAGGAATATAAAAATATTTAAAGAAAAGATCAAGGTAACTGGGAACTCATGAAACTAGCCTCACAAGCCTCAGTACTAGGTTGTCCCGAACTAGGTTTTGAAACAGAACAACTACGTAACACTTAAAAATATTTTATATTCTAAAAAATATCAAATGGAAATTAATAATATCTAATGTAATATTTAAAGTGACCTAGCTCTTTTTGTTGCTACTATTAAGTTATCTACACCAGACTAGTTCAAAGTGCGTAATGCCACAAATCACAACAGAAAAATTTCCTTCTATAAAGTTTTTTCTCGTCCCAACTGTTCTAATGCGATTGATGATCTTACCATCGTTTGAGAGGGAAGATAAATCGAATGTTTTTAATATGTAATTTGAAAACTTCCTTAATTCATGTTGTTGTTTTTAAATACGATGAAGTATTCAGAGGTTCTGTGTTCCCAATCACCACACCTTTATTGACTTAATTAAAAGATACTTTGTTATAAATGTTTTATATATCGGTAAAAATAGAAAATTACAAATGGTTCCTTAAAAAGTTTCGCTGAATATGTAATTTGTGAAAACGATCTCATTTAAATATGCAGATTTCCGCTGTTTCTCATGGGGCCTAATGCTGAAATTACTCCACTTTCTCCTTTTATCGCTCACATTGATCATGATGAAAACTAAGTGGTGAGATTTTTTTGCACTCGCATAAAAAACCATTCTTCTCACACTGAAGACTACTGGTGTCTTTGTGAGTCATTGATAACGGTTCATAAAGCAGCATTTAATAATTTTGTGCTTTAAACGTTGACTATCAATCCTGCTTTGAAGAAATATAAAAGTCACGAGTCATTGCATGGTTAGCAGTGAACGATTAAATAACGTTGAAGAATAACTGAAATACAACAAAAAGTTAGATACCCTATTTGAAAAATCTGAGAAATAAGTTTTACCCACAAAATAAAGAGCTTCATTCGCCAAATAGTCATAGTTGCATACTGTATCTGAATATGTAATTAAAAAAAGATTGAAAAAATGTATATATTAAAAAATGCTGTACATCAGCACATTGATATCTCGTTTTGCTTGATATAATTTTAAAGGTAAAATTATTTAAGAAAGCGAATAGAAACAAGTCATTTTCATTTAAGAAAAATTAGTATTAAAGTTTAGACTTATATAGTATAATTTGTTGCAATATTTTGTATGATACAGTTGATAATTTTTCAAAATATTTTGAGCACACAATATATATGCTTACTTTTATAATTTGTGTACTTCGAATGAAATACAAAACTGAAACATTTATGCCAAAAAATTTTAGTGTGAAGATTTAAATAGTAAAATTTGAATATTAAAACACGCAATTCAAAACGGAAAACGAAATACTTATCAAGGGTTGCATGCAAGAAACGCAGATTTTTTTTTCTTTTGCAAACTGATTTGTAGAGCTTTCCGCAAGCTGGCGGGTGCCTTCGATAACTCCTCGCGTCCTATTGATTTTAGCAATGTGCCTTCGGATTTCTTATCGAGGTGAAGAACGAAATATTTTTCATCTTTGTTTGTTTTGTGGGGAAGAGGCTTCAAAAAATCTGTGGCTGAGATTTGCCGCTCCGGCGGCTGGCTTTGAACTGAGATTGGGAAACACTCGACTCGACTGTTGATCTACAGTCGCTTATCTTGAATTAAATGCGGGAAATAGCGGTGCTCGTTCTTACTCCTTTGGTCTTACTCCAGTCCTGCTGGCCGAACAAGCTGCATATTTGGCTGATTATTTTTCCTTCTCTCTCTCTCTCTTTAAATAACCTATGCAAATTTTGATCTTAACTCGGATGCACTTCAGATCATTTTTTATTTCTTTTTTCAAATGATTCGAGAAGAAATATTTTTGTCTTCTTGAACGGTTTAATGGCTTATAATTCTGTTACTCAGTCCATTTCCATTCTCAAAACCTTTTCCAAGTATAAATCTTTTTGAGAAACCTTACAACCCCCCCCTCCTCTAAAAGACTTTTTTTTCTCAAACTAGTCAATTTTTGTAAATTTTAGGTAATAATAAATGAAACGCGTGATAGCTCATATAAACCTTTCTCGAAATACTCTGATAAATGTAAAAACCAATGTGATGGACAACTCTATTTGTCTCTATACATTTTCTTAAGTCTCGAAAGTAAACTGGACACGACTATCTCCATTTATTTTTCGCATTGATTTTCATGACAACAACGACAAACAATCCGCTTTCACTCAAAAGCAAAAAAAGCAAATGCAATTAAATTTATCTTAGTTTTAGTAATATAATATCTCACGATGCCCCTATGAGAAATTATAAGTTCTTTAGTGATTAGTGGGAAATTTTAAGAAATTTATTCCCATGGCATCATAAGTACATAAAAATCGGAATTCATAATGACATCTAAATATACAATAAAAGGTTTCACTCCATCAATTTGCAAATACTATTCACTTTTACTATATATTAACAGTTTTTTATTTAACGTTTTATTAAAAAAATAATTTAATTATTCCTTTCCACACTTCTAGTTCTTAAAAATATAGACTATGAAAAGTTGAAGTTAAAATTTTTGGAATCGACATCATATTATATAATTGGTAATCAATAACGATAATCACTTGGTTATCACTTAATACACTGATAACGATTTGGTAATCATTTGTTTCACTAACGAAATATTACTGACTGCAGCTGATGACAATAAATAAATAAATATAAGACATCAACTTGTAAACTACACTAAAAAATTATCCAAGTACATATTAAACTTATTAAATAAATTAATACTTAAAGTTTTCAGATTTTACATTCAGTATTATAACTTTTTCAATAAGGGAATGTTTTTCCCCTTCTTCTTCAAGTTTTCTTTCAATTACTCTTCACCTCTAAAATTGTAGAACTGCGTGTGCTCCTACATTTTTAATAGACTTTGGATAAAGAAGCTTTAATAACATGATGATAAAAATAGTTATTCTTAGAATTATCATGCATAACATTTTCAGAAAAGGCTAAAGCATATAATTGAGAGGGGGAACTCATTTTTTAGGAGGGATATTAGCTTGCAATTAATTATAGAGAAAAAGTACTTAATTATAAAAACACGTACCTAAAACGAAGGTAGAGGAGTTCAAGATATAATTACTTTTTAAATAAAATGCATTGGTTTCTAAGTCTAAATATATTGATGTAAATGAGTACATGAGGAATCTAATGTTTAAGTAGTTTCTTTTACAGGCGAATATTTTTCGCATCTTACAAAGTATTAAGTAATTGAATAAGTTTTTACATATGTTTAAAAAATATTTTCTCCAGCCATCTTGAAAAACATCATCGTATCTTTTCTCGTCTTTAATACTGTTCTTGATTGAACAGTAACCTTTTTTTCTCATTTTTTTTTGGTAATAATATGGTTTTTTAAATTAATTATACGGGATTTCTGAAAATTTTCTACTATAAATTGTGCGAATATAGTTTCTACATTCATTTTATAAAACTTCCCCTAAAAGAGCACACATTTGTTCATTTAGTACAAAAAACTTCATTGCATCTTTCATTCATGTGCAATTGGTACTAAGTTGAGAGCATTCTTCCCCAAGAAGGCTTTGTCACTGATTGCATTAAGATACAAAATAGGTAGGATCTCGAATTAGTACTACAATATAGGTTAGTTCCGGTCTTAGAATTGAGATGAAGAAAAAGAAAAAATCAATGGAAAATTATTTAGTCAAAAACTCTTTGCTTGAAGAAAATGGAAGCTCTTATACTTTTCATGATATTGCTTGAAATGGAGGGAGTTTATAAAAATAAATACATGATTTTTTTAGGTGTTTTGCCTTTCGACAACAATATTTTAGAAATTAACTTCTTTATGTTTATCTATATGTAGTAGAAACAGTGTTTTCTTTCAAAAAAAATTAAAACATTTGTGTTAATTTTTATATTTTGTATTTTGACTTTATTAAGCACTAGCCACTTTTGGCGACCAGTCTGTTCGCATCATTAATGCCAGCTAAAATGATCAATTAATATTTTATATAATTTTTTTCTCATAATAGGTTTTCAGCAATATATTTTGATATTCATATAATTCCTTTATGCTATTATGAAGGTCTTCAGCAGTTCTGATCATCGCACTACGTAGCTCTCTCTAATTGTTTTTTTTATCAGTACCTGTAAAATTTAGTTTTAAATTAAAGTGGAAATGATGAAACTGTAATTAATATAAAGACCTCTTTACTCAATCCATGCATGTCATATAATAAAACTAAGAATTGAAAGCATAGTAGTTCGACATTGAAACTTCATGCTCACTACACAAATCGAAATATAAATTTTCATAACTTATACTATCTCAAAGAATTATTTAGCAAAATTTTCACGGATTCAATGAAAAATTCAGTTTTTAATTTTATTTTTAAGTTAGCTACCTTTATTGACCAGCCGTTTCAGTCATAATATTCATTTATATTATGTAGGGCTTAATCAGCTCTGTTCGTTGTATTAACCGTCTTTCTCTAATTTTTTATATTGCCCGTAAAGTTCAATGTTAAATTAATGGGGAAATAATAAAACTGCAATTAATATAAAGACGCATTTTAGTGAATCCCAGCATGTCTTTAAAAAAACTTATAAGAACTCAGAGCAAAGTCGTTCGACATTGAAGTCGTATGTGCTCTACAGAATAATTTTCATGATTTATAATAACTCACAGAATTATTCAACAAAACTTTCATGGATTCAATGAAAAACTCAGTTTTTATTTTTTTAAAGGATATAAACACTATCAATAAAAATATTTTACTTTTTTCGCTTTATAAATATATTTCGGAAAATTATGGATTTTAAATTTTAGACAGTATTTTGGTCCTAAATAATCATATTTTGAAAAATATTTTTGACTCTTCAACTTTTAAATAAATAAATGTCGGTTTCTATCTTCTGCTATGAAACTGGATCGCTTTATGAAGTTTTGAATCAGAATATCTTAGAACAATCAACATTTTCATAAACTTTGTCCAATCAGTCTTGAGAAATCCTGGGCGCTGATTGGGGTATCATTTTTAAGACGTTCGATGAAGAGATCTTAAACCGCTCATTTTTATTGAATGTTGATAATCAAATTCCTATAAATCAGTAAGTTTTAATGACCGAATTAATTAATTGTAAAAAGGTATATTATAATTATTAAAATAATATTATTTTTAACTTCCTTTTTTAATTTTCTAGTGAGAAAAGCTAAGTTTTAAAGTTCGGAAGGTTTTAAGAGGGAATTTTAAAAAAATTACTTTTCTGAAAGTTATAGTTCGTGCAACCTAAGTTCACGATCATTTCAAAAAATTTTAAGCAGCATTTTTACAAATAAATAAATAAAAATCTGACTTTTAGGCCAAAGTTTTAGAGTTCGGCCGATTTGGATTAGGAGGGGAATAAAACTTTTTTAAAAATATAGACGCAAGCATAATTTGAAAGTCACATGATTGTTTCAAACCGGTTTAAACTGGTTAATTATTTAAATTAATGAAGGCGAACAATGATTTAAAATATAATAATGCTCTCACATCATAACACGAAATTTGAGATAGCAGATATCAATTTTTATTTCATATTATTTCATTTCTTACAGGCACGTGCTGAAAATTATATTTTTATATGTTTATTTTGCAATAATAGTTGATTTATTTTTTCATTTGAGCTTTTGTCAATATGGTGGCAACATGTTGATAAAAACTAACTTTTTTTACATCCACGCGTAATGTGCAAACATAGGTTAAATATTATTTTTTTGCTTAATAAATCGTTAAAAAATACTATTAAAATATTTATTTAAAATTCAATAAAAATATAAATTTAATTAGTAAGTAAAAGCATTGGTATCGCTAAAAAGATAATTGTTTCATCGTCAATATAATGTAAAAATCAGTTTTGTTCTGTAATATTTTCGAAAGTTATAGCGAAAAAACGTCAAAATTTGAATTTTGAATTAAAAATTCAAAGAAATCTCTCCAAGGTGCACATTCCCTGGCCCCAAGGTATATACTTGCCGAATTTGGTAGCTGTAGGTCGAACGGTTTGGCCTGTGGTGCGCCAACACACACACACACACACAGAGCGAGAGAGAGAGAGAGAGAAACAAACACACACACAGATATTGAGTTTTATTAAAAGTATAGAATATTTTGCATATGCTCTCATTACCCAATATCAGGCAAGTATAAATTGTTGCAATCCTGTTGGGTTGAATCACTTTTTTGATATTGAAATATTTTATAAGCATTAATAAAGATCTAGAACATTAAGAAATTTGCTAAATCCGAGCCAAATTTAAAATAATTGAAAAATAATTTTCGTTGAGTCTGATTATCCGCCATATTTATCAACCGGTAGGTACACAGCTGATCTAAAAATAAGGAATTAAATATAACCATATTTTTTCTAGCGTGAAATCTCGGTGCAATTCTCTTAAATAATAGACTATATTTTTTGATGGTCAATAAAAAAAGGATTAAAAATGAAATCTGCTATGCATATTTCAATGCATCAAGTCAGAACATAATTTCTTCAACGGGCAAGCACCACGTACTCGTGCAAATTAAATTATATTTTTATTCATTTTAATTGTTTTATTGAGTTAGTAACTTTAGTATTGCAAACTATAAAAAAAACTTTGTCGTGCATTTATTGTTTTAAAAAATATTATATTTCCTATTTATTTCATTTCATATAATCACGTGCACAAAATTACATTTTTTAGGTTTTATTTGCTGTAGTAATTAACTTATTTATTTTAATCAGAGATTTTGTAAATGCAATGGCAACACTTTATTAAAAGCTGATTTTTTTTGAGATGCTCGTGCAGATAATAAAATTTTTATTTTTCACCTACGGAATTTTGTTGACACCAAAAATTTCATCACAGAATAACATCATGTTCTGACATGATAAAAACAACTGGAAGCCCTTTTTTTTCAAATATCATGGCAAATTTTTAACCGGGAGAGAAGAATTAAAGCCAGCATTTGAATAAAGAAGATTAAGAGATGGAATAATGTTACTAAGGTAATAATTACTTAATTATATGTAATAATGTATCAAATTAATTATTATGAATTATTTTGATGCTAATCAAGAGAAATTTTACCTGCCCCCTGTCAGATTGTCTCCCCTCACTTCGATAAATCTTTGCCACCGCCTCCGTACCGGGATCTTTTATATACAAAGTTTTGTCCAATACATTGTAAGACGTATATACTTCAAAAAATGAAGTGCTTGTTTTAGACCGCATACCAGATCTAGCCTCATTGATAAAAATGTAAATTTTCGTAAATGAAATTCAGCATTAATTGCCTTTAAAAAATTTATAGACTAGAGAACAAAAATTGAATAACCCTTTGCCATGCCAATTGTCGAGGTTCATCTTATTATCGCAATCTGATTTGAAGGTTGCATGTTTGGAATGTTTAATAATTGGAATTAGGGTTAGTAATTTTCAAAACCTCTGTCAATAACACTGAGTGTTTTGCTTGATAGTGCTCTTTTTCCAGACCTTTCTAATATTCATATTTAAAATAATCCCAATTTTAATTCTTTCTAACCGATACTTGCAAATACGTTAAATTTCATAATGTATGAATATTTGCATTGATGACTTTCATTTGCGACAACAGAAGAATTAAAGTGAGCGAAATATACTATATATATAAAGACATTTTATCCTAAAGTACTGTATCTGCAAATAACACTTTACAAGATGAACAACATCTCTATATTTCAGCTTTTAACAGTAGTTTTTAAATAATTGAATATTTATAGATATACTAGAAAAGGTTTCAATCTAAACACAAAATGATTTTGACGGTTTTGACACAAAACGGTTTTTGAAAATTTTGTTTTAAAATTTGCTTAAAAAATAATGAAATTTAAAAAGAAACAAAGAAATTATTTAATCAGAAATTGCAATTAATTGCAGTTTATCCGTAAACACTCAATCCTAACTTATTAAAGGTGTGAAGGCCAAAAAAGTAGCAATGAGTTCAAAAGCATGCACTGATAGTAGCTAGTCATCTTCTTATTAACTTTTCCAATTTCGGCTGAAGACCTCAGTGATCAGACGCAATTTCAATTGACGTACTCTACTTGCTTAAAAATTTTATTCATAACCACTGTACTCGCAAATAAGGCTTTTTTATGAAAAATACAAGAATTTGAAAAACATAAAAGACTTCAGAGTATTTTATACAAATTAACTTAATATATTATTATAAATATGTTTATTAAATATGTTAGCATAAACAATGTATTATATTTCAATTAAGGTAACTTTAAAATGCTATCGAAGACTGATTATTCTAATATAATCAAAAAACAACAGAAAATGACCTATAAAAAATCTAAAAAATATTAGAGAAATTAAAAGAAAAAAAATTAAATTCCGTATCTAAAAATTGTAAGTAAACTATTGCTAGTTGATACAGCTAGTTATTAAAATAATGGAAAATTCATAATATTTATTAAAAAAATCGTTTATTAGTATAGTGCAGATCAACCTTTGGCATTTAATACAGCTTGGATTCGCCTAGGAATGGATTCATATTATTGTTGAACAGCGTTTAGATGAATAGTGTACCATTCTTCCTGGATATATTGCGAAAGTTCTGGGACAAATGTCAGTGGAGGATATCGATTCCATGTTGAACATTCTCAGACAGACCAAAGCAGTTCAATTATATTAATGTCAGGTGATCATGCGGGTTATGACAGATGCTTCACTTCATCCTCGTGTTCGTCAAACGATGATTGGATAAATCTCGCTACATGAATAGGGGCATTATCATTCTGGAAGAGGATAATCGATGCCATGCTGTGTGTGTGCTGCCCCGACTTTAGACACCGTGCCTCTAGAAACGCCTAAAATTTTGGATATTTCAGTCACACTTGTTCCATCTAGACGGACTCATACAATTCGGTTTCTTTTGAAAATCTGAAAGGTCTGACATTTTTCACTTTAGAAAAAAAAGAATTACAGAACTTTAAGAAAGCTAACACATAATACCAGAATGCATACACTGCTATTTATATAAAACTGGTATCTATTATAATATTTTAATGCTTACGAAGTGCATTCAAAACTGTCACCTTTATTCTGTCCACTATTTTGATAACCACCTGTAAATTATAAACCAAACTATCTGACTTAATGTTATCACACTTGGTACAAATATTTTGGAAAGTGGGATGGAACATGGATTCCGGATTTTTTTAATCGAAACCATCAGTATATTAATAAAAAAATGGAGCGAAATGTCAATCATCGTAGTGAAAGTTTCTGAAGCTGTTATCATTCAAAAATAAATTTTGGTCCACCCTTACATTCAAAATGTCATTTTTTCAGTGGTGCTTTCAGTTGCTTTGAAATTTTCTACCAATTTTAATTTACTTTGTGGTAAAATGAAGATTATTATGATATATGCTATGAAAGCAAAAGGTCTAGGTTTTCGGGAGCATTTTTTTCATAATCCCATTTCACACCAAACTGAAAGTCAAGACAAGACATTAAATCACGCACTTTAACAAAACAGCCCAATATCTCATTATTTACAAATGAAATGCACACTTATACAATCGCAAACTTATTTTGTATATTACATTTAATAATTTAGAAACATGTTTTTACGATATTAATACATATTAAATTTCTTATATGCGTGTAAATTCTGTAAACAGTTTTGTTTTTGCTTTCTGTTACAGTAAATATTTTAATAAATAAAATTCCTGTAACATGCCCACCAAACCGTGAAGTGACCAGAATGGTCCCAGATACTGGGGTATGAGACGGCTCTCTATTCTGTGTACTCAAAAATATGTTTGAATGATTTTATGGCATGTATTGAGTGATAAAGATACAAATTGCAATTGTCTTTAAAACTTAATAACAGACTATTTAAGAAATTTTTGATTTTGAGGTCTTATAAAGCAAGCTTCTTTAAACCGTTTATATAGAATTCTCTCATTTCATGACCTAAATCCACCTTTATTTATTTAATTAATTCAACAAGAGTGCTCAAATTGCTGAAGTCGACAAGTTCCCACACTCCAAGGGAAGGGATAAAAATTATCAATTGAAGCGAATTCTTTTTAAAAGATCCCTCTTACCTAAACCAAGAGGTGTAAAGCAATCCCTGTTAAAATCTCTTAGTATAAATAAGTCGGAAAAAATATTTTATTTCTCTCTCTCCCTTTCTTTCTGCTTTCTTCTGCTTGTGTGTCGCGCAGTAAGTGGGAGTGTTTTGTCCGCGCTGCTTGTACATAAATTACGCGAATTGTATAAAAGTGAAGCTTTAAAATTCAATGTGATCCCTCTCATCGGCCAAAAATTGAATAAGACAAAAATTGTTTCTTCCAATTTATTATTATATTGAACTTTTCTTTAAAAAATAGAGTAAAACTTTACGATATTTCCCTTTGTGTTTTTGAATTTTACTTTAAAAGAAAATGGTTTATGTGTATTAAAAAAAGGAAAATTTTAATTTTTAAGGTGAATGAAATAAGTATAAATAATAAATTTTTAGTTTCATTTTTAATTTTATTTTTTATATTATTACTACTACATTTATGTCCATCAATTAAGAGTAATGCAAACTCTGGCAAATAAAGGCTTAGAAACAAAACAAACGTGATTTATTCATAAAGCTTATTCATTAATAAATAGCATGACTACTAGACAATGAAATGCAGTTTGTACAACGCCTAGGCATGCTAATTACAAAACTATTCAGCTGATCTCAGGGAAGTTACTCGGTTCAGTAACCAATGCTCTTCGAAGTTTCGATACGCACGTAGAAGGGCGTGGGAGGGCTCTAACTCATAAACCAAGCATGCTCCGCACACACTCTTTACCGGATTCAAGTCAAGTGAGAATGCTGGCTTCTCTCTCTTGAGACTGAAAGTAACCGATTACGTTGTTTTCATGGTGAGTGCGAGCATTTTCATCCATAAAACACAAATTCAGCCCCCATGGCACCTGTAACACACGTACATGTTATTCCACGTTAATGTTTGGATAAATCTTGCCTATGCTTGTTCCGATTTGAATATGAAGAAATGTTCAAGAGTCCAGTATAATTCTATCTTTAACGAGCATTCTGCACCACCTTAATGGTTTTGTTCAGTGATGTTATCTTGGTGGTAACGGTATTCCATTTGAAAAGTCTGATGTGAATCAGACTGCAAACTAAACCTGGACTCGTCAGAAAACGTTATACAAGCCCATGGTAACTATGTCCATGTTCTCTACTCCAGATTGATCGCTGGTGACAGTGAGTTACCGGGAAAACTTGTAACTGGCCTGCGAACATGTAGGCCATAATGTGTATCAAACGTCTCTATTTGCTTTGCCTTCAAACTGTCTTACCGTCTTACGTCTTAGATAGCTGACGAGACGGGTCTGATGTTGCGCTTCGTCTGCTTCTTTTTGTAGTTACTATCAAATATTTGTCATCATTCGGTGTTGTAACTCTGAGTAGACCTGTAATGTAACGTCTACTGACATTTCTATCATCGTGGAATAGTTGCCAAAGTCCAGAGATGATACCTTGGGCGATTCGAAGTTCCTCGGATATTTCCATCTTAGTACGCCTACTTTCCAGACTACCTACAATTCTACCACGTAAAAAATTATCCACATGCTTCCTCGGAGTCATAACTATTCGATTATGGCACTGAGTGGTTTACAGAATGCTTTCGAGATATTTTACTTCTTTGCCAACATTCCTTAAATACCCCTCTTCTACACTCTCAACATTGTGACGTACTATCGGCGTCATCTGGTGGCATTTTGCAATTTATATATTCTTCTTGAAGAGATGTGTGATAAATTTACCGGTAAAATTTTTATTTCAGAGTTTGATTCCACGTGATTCTGAATTATCCTTTATTTATGAGTGTATTATTTTTCTAAGTAGTATTCGGTCGAATTCCAATGTTGATAAATTGATAAGTATATTATCAGCGTAGATATTTATCCTTATTAGCTTCCTACACAATTTTAGTGGATAGTAATTCTATTGGGTGACATTTCAATCTATCTTTGCACGGGTTATGAAGGCATTTTTATTCAAATAGAGCATTTTGGTAAATGGTAGGGATAGAAATCATTAAACTTATAGCTTTCTATTTTTAGATGAAATCATGTAACGAAATCAGCATTTTGTCGCTAAAAAAAGAAATTTAGAAAGCTTGACTAAATTTTCTTAGAAGTGCTTCTTTTTTCCTTCAAAATGAAGAATATTATTATTCAACGGTTTTTTATTTTATTCAGCTCACGCTGAATGTATTATTTAACAAATGGGCACCTAGATAATAGAAAGGGAGATTAACTTAATTCAAGATTAACATGCTAACTAATAGGAAGCGTCTCGTAAATGAAGTGATATTTTTCTTGTTGTAAGAAGATGAAAGAAAGTAATATAAAATAACACAAGCTAAATCTAATCAATACTTTATATACAACTTTATTATCAATAACTTCACTATAAGATTTAAATATGCTGATTCCTGTGTAATAGATGTCTCATGAATCAGAAGCAGTCTCTAAACGCTATTAACGAATTGTGGCAATATTGTTTGTATTCTTTCTCCACATTGTAAATGCTCATATAACGCAATGAATATATAGTTCTATATAAAGAGATTATAGTAATGTCTGGGACAATCAATCGTCATGCCTACTCGCATAATTGTATTGTAGATACATCGGATACATTTCAAGATAATAAACTTGGCATATTAATAGTTGTTACACTTAAAAACCTGTGAAAATATTGCAAGTAAAAATTGGCATGAACTTCCTTCTAGAATGACAAACTTTTTTTGGGAAGAAAGTAATCCTTTTGAAACAATTTCTATCATAATAAAGTATAGATAATCTACAGAGATCATCTATTGAGAAAAAAAACTTACTCGACTCGTATAAAATCAATTGAAATGAATCAGATTTTAAAAAAAACTACAGATGTTATTATTTTGTATTGCCATCAGTATCATCATATTTTTGTTCCTTGGAAAGGTAGGATTATGCAGAGTAATTGAGAACAAGGACTAATCTAGGATAGTAACAACAGAGTGTATTGATAAGATGAGGTTATAGAAAACTTGAAATCATGTACTTTGATTGACACACTCTAAGGAAGAAAGGAAAACTTTTGTAATGTTATATCACGACATTAATATTTTAGCTTTAGCAGTGTCCACGAAAAGTTGTGTTGTTAGTAAACTTGTATTTAAACCAGTGTTTAGTTTTAGAATAAGAAAAAAAACATTGGCACTTAGAACAGCGTAATGGATTAAAAATATATTCACGGACAGAAAGGCGCATTGTAGACAAGTATTTAATAATAGCAATTTGTTTTAATTGTTTGGAGGATCCAACTTCAGCCATAAAATCGCCAGATCAAAGCTTCTTTGTAGATCTTATTTCATCGACTCTACAAGAAATAGCTTTTCCTTACGATAAATGGGGACACATTATGAAAATATTCCATTGCATCAAATACTCATTGAATCAGATAGAAAGCTGAAAAATTGTTATTTTGAGAATTTGAAATTTTGTTGCTCATAGAAGGGAGGAAGCTATTTTGCACATATGGCACTGATGGGGATTCAGGCTCTATGGCATCACCCACCATGGAGCAGAAGAAGGGGAGGCAGCCACCGGCTCTGGAAATCCCCAGCCTCGATGTTACTTTAGACTTAGCCGGAATTTTTACGATGGGAATCACTCCGGGTGCAGTGACCATCCGTAACGGCAAACTTAAAAAGTGACCCTTTCGCCTGACTCCTATCAGATTAGATACTCAGGTGGTTAGTTACCGGCTTATTGATACACTGATGATCACAGTGGACCACCAGTCTAATTGATTGCCAAGCAAGGCCAACACGTGGAGTTTTTAGCT
>JAOUZG010006627.1:191845-230226 GCA_026289955.1 Argiope argentata
AATACAATATGTTTATCAAAAAAATCGTTTGCTTTTAACTTTTAATAATGTTTTTAATTAAAATAAAAAAATCTTTTGCTTTTAACTTTTAATAATGTTTTAATTAAATTTCTTTTAGTTACAATATAATCATTTATCAAGTTTTCCTCTATGGTTTATTTAGGATCATAATAAATGAAATCATCTGAATCCGCAACTTTTGTGCCTTCAGGAAGTAAATTATCTGTTAATATGGATTCTGTCAGTGTATTGGTAGAAAGTTGAGATTTAATTTTAGCTTGGACAAACGTGTCGTAAGAATTTCTGAATTCAGAAAAAAAATCTATATTCTGAGATTTTGAAATATTTTTCTTAGAATCAGTACTGGCATCCTTCTCGATGGGGGTTTTTGAGAAGTCCTGTGAGATTACAAACTTTATCATCAGTGCTAGTTGAAACAGAGAGTCCAGATGTATAGAACAGGCTAATAATACTAGAATCTATTTGTAAAAAAATTTCAGTGGTATCAGAAGATTTTCTTTGTTGAATTATTTTTGCAAATGATGGAACAGATTATGGAAGACACAATTTTCCTGCTTCGGCATAAGAAACATTTTTTAACGATTGCAGCTTCCACATTTTTTTTCCTGTAGCCAAGTAAGACACAATTTTGAACTTTATTCATACGGCTGTACACAACGTGCACACTTGGGCTTTGAATGACAGTCAATAGCAGAATGCTGAATTTTGGCGAATCTAAAGTACACAAAAATTTTGCGATAGGCAGCTTTTGAATGTACAAAGAGTGGATCTTTATAACATCTAATAGGGATTGGGATAAAAGGCAGCAAACGACAGCGCAAGTAACCATCTTTAACTTATTTGAACAGTTCGATTTTATTAAAGGTTAAGATTATGTTATTAATTGGTTGTAATTCTGAGCCTATTTTCACAACAATACGGCAGGCATAAATAAGGCTTTCACTGGAGAAACCGTCTATGATAACGACTCTGAAGTGTTAAATAATTTAGGTTCACAGACCACACCTAGAATATAATTCAAACTTTTGTGGGAAGTTACAGAGATCGGAATGTAAAGGAATCATTTGGAATACGAAAATTTGTTTGTATCGAAGACAAAATTTCACATAAAAAATACCTTGATTTTAATTTCTGAATTAACTTTAGTTTTCCACCAAGAATTATAATTCCTTTGTAGATTATAAACGAGACAGAGAAGAGACATTTCTATATTTATTATAGACAGGGTGAAAATCCTACGAATGTACTGAGACAGTCTATGTGATTAACCTCCAATTTCAAATATTTCACAACAGAATAATTTTACTTAATTTCAAAAATTCGGACCCTGGCGGCATCGCCCACCACATAGCCCAACAAGGAAAGGCAGTTACCAGCTCAGTTAATTTTCGGCCTTAGCACTTTGATGCTAGCAGAGGACTATAAACTCAGCCACCTCGTGGAACGTTGACGATCCTTAACACCAAGCTCTAAAGAGTGAGCATTTCGCTTGATCTCTTGCAGACTAACCACTTAGATGGCTAGCTACCCGCCTTCGATACCCTTCTAATGGGTCGCCACACACGGCCATCAAGTGGGGTTTTTGGTTGTTCCTGAGAAGCAAGAAGCAAATAAAGCAGCGACAGCTCCCATTGGAAAGCTGTCACGCTTGTTATTGAGAGCAGAAAGAACAAAAACTGAAATTAGAATATTAAGAGATTCGTATACAAGAAGGCAGACCAGATTAGTAGATAATCTCGGAATCGTCAAGGCTGTTAACCTTAAAGAAGATATTCCCAGGTGAAGCGGACGTAAGCGGTATGAAATTTATTAAGAATGATCCTGATTTCTCTTCATTTGGAATGAAAGCCATGACAGGTCCACGAGAAGAAACAATTCCTTGGTTAGTTGTTTGAAGAATGGTAGAAACATTCGATGAAGTTAGTGATAAATCGAAACTTATTTGGAGGTAATTATTTTTCTGATCAGACGTATGAAATAATATATTACCGGAGCTTTTCAGCACGTCACCAAAAATGAACAATGAAATCTTTATGGACTTCCCCTGACTAATCTTATTAATGTTAAAAGAGGAAATACTGATGTGCTTCTGGATGTTTTAATGCGAAACACAAAAGTTATTATCTTGATAAAGTGCATTGTTTAGTTTCCTTTTATTAATCCCAACTTGGATTGTTAGCTTTAGAATAGAAAATTGTAAGACTTTTTCAAAGTCGATGATATACCCTGTTTATTTTGAAGAATTCCTTCACTGTGTTTCTATTTACTAAATACAAAAAATTGAAACCCAAAGCTGTTCCTAAAGCTGCATTTTTTGAAAAACCCTCCCGAAAAAGAAATCGGTAAATGATTTGTCGTCAAAAATAAATGGGATAATGAAACAAAATCGTCAGCGCATTTTTAATTTTCTGTATTGACATTTGAGGAAACTTTCTGATAATTTTGAATATGCTTAGAATATTTTAAAATTTTTACATGGATATTACAATACATTCTTTTTACAAAATGTTATCTAAATTTAATCGGTGTAAGTAAACTAACTTCTGCTGGAAAAAATGTCCCTCCTAACTTTAGCAACCTCTATAATGCTAACTTGAGTGGAAGTGAATAAATTTCATTATGATTTATTAAATAAATGAATCTTTTACCAACTACTGAAAATCCGATTTCCTTATTTACTTTTACCATCATTTACAACTGATACATTGTATTAAAAGTGCCCTAAATTCGATAAATTGAATATTATAATATATATAATTATATATTGTTTTGAAAATACATGTCATTTAGTTTAGTATATAAATGCAAAAGAATTTATTACTATACAAAGTTATATGTTCTGATTTCATTGGAATGTACTGTTTCTTCCCAGATTACTTTTTCTGAAACAATTGGCAATATCAACAATTTGCAGAATGAGCTGCAAGAACTTCAGGATTCTGTGAGAAAGATTCATTCCTGAGAATATTGTTTATGATATTAAAATAAGGGCATTGACATGTTTCACTAAAGAAAAGTTTTTCTCTATATATGTTTTTTTTTTTTGAAATTCTGAAGCAGATCTCCAAAAATTAAATATGTCGAAGCATTCATTTGATTTATATGTTCTGTCCCTTGTTAAATTAATTATTGGAATTTCAAATGAATTCGTATTTATTTTGTTTGAAATTTCAGATTCTACTGTTTCCAAAATATTTTAATTTTGTAACAACGGTTTTGCATGAAAAGTTAAAACTGCTACCTATATTTTCTCCAAAGTCATTAGTTATTGAAACTTTGTCAGAACAGTTTAGTTTTGGAAATAGACTCCAGAGTCCTTATTGCCTGCGCTGAGTTTCTTATATGAAACTTAGCAATCACACTGAACATCAAATAACTTCCAGTTTTTATAAGAACACAAATATTATAAAAGATATGATAGTTATGCTTTCAGGAACAGTCAGCTTCGTTCACCATTATACTGTGGTAGCATATCGGATAAGGAATTTTATTTATGTTTTTACTTTATTTTATATTTGTTCAGTGTAATTTTATCAATGTAACTTTAACATTTCAAAATGCATTTCCTAAATGTTCTGCATTAAAAGTATATTGCTCAACATTATGTTTTTATTGGTGATAAAAAATGTTGTTCAGCATCTAGGATGTTTCTGTTGAATAAAATTGATTTCATTATTTACTTTGATATTCTTGTCATACTATGTTTATATTCTTTATAAGTGTATAGAATATAAACGTATAATAAACGTATAACTTTATAAGTGTATAGTGTATACAAAACAGTTTTTGAATTTTATTTAATAGGTGAGAACATTGAAATATCCATTTGATCATATTTTTTCAAATAATTATCATAAATATTTTATCTGTATTTTTTGTAATGTATAAATAAAAGTTATGGAAGCTTAATTTTACTTATTTATCCTTTAATGATTTCTATAAATTAAAATGAAATAACTGATTCATAAGCTGCAATGATTAAAAAATTTTTATCTATGTATTTTATATTTCATAATTTGAAATTGCAAACAAATGTATTCAATATATGAAAATTTGAGTTTCATGTTTTTTCTTCTGAGCAAACTGAAAACATCAGAGTCTCAATATTAATAAAAATCACTAATTAAGAAAATCACTAATTAATTTTATTGGTAAGCTTCAAAATCTTAACTTATCTAAGATGAATGATTATTTTAAAAAACTATATTCAAAAAATTCAACATGCAGAGAAGGATATTATCTTTTTCTCTGTGATTTAACATTTAATGACATTTAAATAAAAAAATTTACAAAAAAGGGATATGGGATATGGGAAAGAATAAAAGGTTAGCAAACTAATTCAAAAGTGATATTAATTAATTAGGCAAAAACAATAATTGCATTGAAAATACTAATTGAAATTTTAAGATAAGAAATAAAATTACATTACTACAAAAGTTTGATGAAAATTATTCAAAATATTAAATCTTAAAAAAATATCAAAGGTTTTTAATAATTTTTCTGCTAGCGTAACATTCAACTGCAATGCTTTCACAAACGTTATCGCATATATCCCGAGATGCACAGAACGGTTGAAAATTGAACAGAATCGGTTTGTTTAGCTCTTGATACGTGACCCATGAATTGATCCCATTGGGTCATTAATTCCACTAATTTTTATTGATTAAGGATTATTCTTCATTGAATGGTCTAAGAAGTTATATATGATTGCAAATAAAGTAATAGATCCATAACTGTAAAACTTTTTTCCGTACAAACATTACATTCCGTACCAAAAAAAAATTACATTGCATTCCTTAAATAAAGTCACTAGAAAAATCTTGTGCCTTTTGCCAGATTTCAGGAAGCCATAAGATACCGTTGGAAAGGTATTTTTTATTGATGCCAGTGATAGAACTCCATACTGCTCTGTTCATAGACTGCACATGAAAAAATCGGATGTTGAGAAGGGGTTCTTTCAACTCCAAAAAGATAATATGAGTCCTTGTAATTTCTTGCTACAACCACAAGGACTCATATCAGATGAGTACAGAGGTGTTTCAGCTCCTCCCAAGACTACCGTTGAAAGAGCTTGAGCAAAATGACAATTGTCCTGCAATAAACATGGACTTTCTGCCGTGTAACCAAGCGAGAGGGTTCTAAACAAATTAGAAGTAGTATTCTTCAGGCAGAACTCTCGACTGGGTTCTTGAAAGAACCCTGACAACATGATAAATTTGAGTGACACTATTCATTAAATTGAAACTTTAATTCAAACTAGAACTCACATTTCATAAATGGCGCAGAAATGTATCTCCATCACAACGGTATCTTTCGAAGTAGATAGCGACCTGTGAAAGAGCCGATGTGGTCTAGTGGTAAGGTCTCGGTATTGAAACCGGTGAGTCTCAGGTTCCAGACCCGATTCCGCTGAAGAGCCGTCGGCTGAGTAGCTCTGATGCACGTTAAATCCTTCGGGGCTAAACACTAATATGGGGTGGAAGCTTGAAGAGAGCTCAGGTGTTTTTTCCCGTCATCTGACCGGGGTTCAAAATCACGTGGTCCATCCCAAAATAGCCCTAGTGTTGCTTTAAAACAAGAAGTTAATATAACTAAACTGAACTAGTTCAAACTAACTAACTCAAGTTAAAACTTTTCTTCAGTTATGCACCACTTACCATTTAAGGATTAAGTCCAACTTGAATAGAAGATTCCCAAACAGTCCTTTGATCATATATGAAAAAGAGACCACTTACGATGCCAAGGTGATGTTGAGGAATCGAGGATGGACTTGTCGGTACAAATAAGCAATCCAAGTCCGACGTGCATTAAACGCTTTGACGACCTATAAGGTAAAGCATTCTTGTTATTGGATTCAGATTACCATTGAAAACACAGCGATGCATTTTTGCCTCCGGTAACTTTGATTTTAATATGCGATCGCTGCACCCCGTCTTGTAAAGGGGATTTAGAACGATATAAATAGCACTGTCCACTTCAACGCCACTTCTTCGGCTGGATCGTTGGTTTTTTTATATCTATTTTATATATGTGTCAGTTGCGCAGTAGAACATAAATTTTACGTGACATACATATGCACGGTTTAAAACCATTAATCCGAAATCTATAATAAAATGATGGATTCTTTTAGTTTATATAACTACGTCTAATTGATTAATGGTTTTTTTTCAATCCATTTATGCTAGTTATTCACAAGTCAAAAATAACTGCTGTGTCCAAAAAATAAGCTAAAGTTAAAGGAAATTTTATCAAGGTAGATTTGAAGATTTTAAATGCTTTCTATGTCCATGTTATATTTAAAAGTTTTCAATTTAAATAAATTCACACGAAATCTTTTATCTTCTCGTAGAAAAAATATTTCATGCAACGAAACCATAAAGCCAATCATCTTGGCTTTATTATTTGATCATCTAGCAAAGCCAACTATTTGTCTGCGATTCGTATCCCGGCAGTAGTAAACTAAGAAATAGCTCAATTATTAAGATTAATTTCTATTAATTACTTATTAATGTTTTACAGAATCCAGATCTTTCTTTAAAAGTTTTCATAGGTATTTTAGAATATTCTTCAAATGACTGAATACTAAGTTGCAGGAGCAAGTTATATAAGAGCTAATAAATCTAATTCATTGCTAAATTGTTCTCTACCTTGCATCTTCGTAAAAATTTGGTAGGCACTCCAAATAGAAAGATTTCAACCGTAGATAATAATGACAGCCTTCAAAAAAATCCTACGTATAAGAGGAATAAATACTTAATAAATTTAAGTTTCATTTTCTGTGAAAAAAAAGGTTAGAAAAATGACGAAATCAAACCAAATATATCGACGTCTAAATACCAAATAAACTAGGTGATCATCAATCTCCAGAGGGGAACCTGAGGAGACCTTAACAAATGGCTCGAAGATTACTATAGAGTTCTGTCGTAAATGCTTGCGGTCTATCGAAAGATTGTAAGAAATTTTTAGATTAATGTCTAATAGAATATACTTTTATATTTCTTCAGAAATATATACAGAGATACGGCAAAGACGACTTTCTTTCACATAGAAACTATTCAAAAAAATTTCATTACTCAGTTTTTCAGAAAAGTAATAACGATTCTAGTTAAAATAAGACAATACTCATATTAATAATATTAAAAATAAGAGAGCTGCTTAATTCTTAAAAATTAACGTATTTTTAATAAGAAAATATCAAAAATCACTGAAGTTCGTTTAAATCTGAAAAATATTAACTTATTTCATTCTAAGTACAAAAACTTATTAAACATATATTATTTTCTGATTCGTTTACTGTCATACATCACCCCATGTACGCGAAAGCAATATGTAAATGCAATATCTACACGTACTACTTTTTAAACGCTTGATTGTCAGATACACAATTAGGAATTAAAGTTTTATTCATAGATAAAACCTTTCTACCTATTTTTTTTAAATGAACTGATAGTGCTTTCAAACTAACTTCCAACGTCCTATCTACATATAATCTAGGAAATACCATATGATTTTTATATTTGTAATATAATATTTATATTTATAATATTTATATTTTACATTATATTTGTTTTGTTTTCTTTCTTTCTTGAATCTCTAGTCAAACGGAAAGAATTACCACATTTGGATCATCTTATAGATTATTCCTACATAATAATCTCAATCTCATTAAATAATTAAGCCATAAAATGAAATTTATTTCACAAATGCGTAAGCATACTTTATGAATTTTTTTTTAGGATAATGTTATGTAACTGCATTGAAGAGCAAGTTTTTATATTTAGAAATCGTTATTTATATATTGTTAGGAAGAAATGATAGTCGTTAAGCTATCTCAATCATTACTTTCCTATCAAAGAAAAATAGCAAAACATACTATATCCCGAGAGTGATATGTCTTCAATTGGTTGTAATAATTTTATTCATAATTGGGAAAAATTGCTAAAAAGTGGAATAATTGGGATTTTGTTGAAAAGCTGCTTAAGTTCACCCTCAAATCATCGCTTGAATTTGATTACCAAATCTTGGGGACTATTATTTAGCCCAAAAAGCAGATATACAAACTACTAGTCTATAAATTGAAATAAGATACAAAAATAAACCCATAAAATAAAGAAATATTAAGAACATCAAGATATTGGTTCAAACAGAACAAAAACTAAAATAGTTTTTTTTATCCGATGTGAGGAGAAAGCTAATTATTTTTTTAAAAATGATAAGATTCTGAAAACTTGAATTCAAACTTTATATGAAAATGAAAACCAAATATTTTACTTCACTGATCTTAACGAAATATGTAATGTAATTTGAGGAATCATTTTCTTTGCTTGAACTGATTACATAATTTTAATAAATTGTGTTTCATTCTACATTAAAACATGTTTCTCAAAAATGTATTCAATGTTTAAAGATAACTATAAAAATTATACTGTTACTTTACTACTGAAATTATTATTATTACTCTGCTTCATTACATATTATACACTGAAGAGCCAAAAAAAGCTGGTATAGGTATGCATAACAAATAGAGATATGAAACAAATACGAGTACATAGCTGCTGTCACCGACGCCTATATAAGATAACAAGTGTCTGGCACAGATGTTAGATTGGCTACTGCTGAGACAATGGCAGGCTATAAAGATTTAAGTGAGTTTGAACGTGATATGAAAAACGGCGCACGAGAGATGGGGCATAACATCTCCGAGGTAGCGATAAAATGGAGATTTTTCTGTACACCAGTTTCACGAATGTACCATGAATATCAGGAATCCGGAAAAACATCAAATCTCTGACAAAATTGCAACCGGAAAAAGATCATGCAAGAACGGACCAACGGCGACGACTGGGGAGAATCATTAAGCGTGACAGAAGTGCAACTCATCCGAAAATTGCTGCAGATTTCAATGCTGGGCCATTAACAAGTGTCAGCGTGCGAACCCTCCAACAAAACATCATCTATATGGGTTTTCGGAGCCGAAGGCCTACTCGTGTACTCTTGATGACTGCAAGACAAGAAGCGTTACGCCTCGCCTGGGCCCGTTAACATCGATATTGGACTGTTAACCCTTTAATGGCAGGTGTGCCGAATCCGGCACATACCTCCAGAATCGTTTTGCCTCAGTAGCTAAGTGAGTTATTCCACAACAGCCCATTGTGACGTTTTCGACACATTCGTATCTGCCGGCAGCAGTAAGTGTTGCCACCAAGCGGGGAAAAGTAGAACTCCAACGTCGATCGGAATAAGTCGAAGCAAACCACGTGGAAGTCTACTTGCTGCGTTTTTCTTCGAGTTTTTGGCTTTCATAGGTAAGTTTATGTGTTTCTAAAATTTATTTGGTATTCTTTATGGTTTTCCTTAATGTAATATGTAATCATGACATGTTAAGGCTTCAGATTATTTGAAATTGAAGGAAGAATAAGTGTGCGACGAATTCGTCCCTCTGGGCTGTTATGGCAATACAGCAACGTAAGTCAGTAAATCGCCTCTGAAATCGGATTTCTTATATTTTATAAATATACTTCATGAGGCTGTCGTATTTATATAATTGAGGGTAAAGAGTAGTTAAATGGTTAATTATAACATTTATACTTGGTATTGTTAGATATAGTATTTGTACCCTATTGGCATTTCAGAAAATGAATGCTGTTAATTTTTATGGAAAAGGAAGAGGGATGTTGTGCAAAATGTCTTTGTACCACCAAAGGATAGTGATGATCCTCATGCTGGTGAAAGCTCAAGCGATGAAGATGTGGAATCAGAGTCACCTGATGACTCTGAAAGTGCTTCAATAGTTTTTCTGAAGATGAAACAACACCAGAACTTCACCCTATCGAGTCCGTGGTTGGAAAGGAAATAAAAAGGTCGCCAGTCTGGAATTTGATTTTTATATTTTGCTGAAATGATGACAGAAATTAGTGCATCCATTTTAGAATAAGTGTTTGATTATGATGTGTAACTCGCTCCAAACTTATTTCCCTAAGCAATCAAAGGCCATCAAACATATTATTATGGATACATTGTTGTTTACTTTTTGGAAAAATATCTGTTTTCCTCCTTGCATATTACTTTTTATGCTGCAAGCTGATATTTGACTGTAATAAAGTTATTGATGATTTACACATTGTGCATTGAAATAAATTATGAAAGGCTAAATTTGACCAAGGATATTCCCATGTTTTGTTAGTAAGATTAACTATTGTAAAGAGGCAGTTAATAAGGAATTATTTCTTTTTAATCTAAAAATTGTGTGACAGGTTACCTACCTTCTGGTGAAGCCTTACTGTTACAGGAATGCCCAATGTACCGAATTTGGCAAATACCTTAATTTTTATCAATTTTGACAAAAAAGTTTACAAAATTGGTAGGTGTGCTTCCTACGGTCTTCCTTGATTGAGATTTGGAAGGAAATTTTTTTTCCTTAGGTAAAAAAATTGTTGACTATAAAGGGTTAATGACTAGAAAAACGTTGTCTTGTCTGACGGGTCTAGTTTTAAATTGTATCGAGTGGATGGTCATATACGGGTATGGAGACAACTTTATGAATCCATGGACCTTTCATGTAAATAGGGGATTGTTCTAGCTGCTGGAGGCTCTGTACTGGTATGGGGCATATGATATGGGACCTCTGATACGTGTAGATACGGATATGACAGGTGACTCGTACGTAAGTCTCTTGTCTGATCACCTGCAGCCATTCATGTCCATTGAGCATTCCGACGGATTTGGGGAATTCCAGCAAGACAATGCGACATCCCACACTTCCAGAATTACTACAGAGTGGCTCCAGGAACACCCTTCTGACTTTAAGAACTTCCGCTGGCTGCCTAAATAACCAGACAGGAGCATTATTGAGCATATCTGGGATTTCTTGCAACTTGCTGTTCAAAGAAGATCTCCACCCTCCTTGTAATCTCACAGATTTATAGACAGCCCTGCAGGATTATGGAGTCAGTTACCTCAAGCACTACTTCAGACATTAGTTGAGTCCATGCCACGTCGTGTTGTGGCACTTATATGTGCTCTTGGGGTCCTTATACGGTGTTAAGCAGCTGTACCAGTTTTTTTTGGGGGGGGGGGAGTCAGTTTAGAGTTGTATTTCATTTTTAAAAAAATGCTTCAGTGACTTAAGCAAGGAAAATTCCTTTATTCTGTTTTAAAAATTAAGTTTATAAATCATGCATTTCTAAAGTAATTAACTATTTTTCTTTTGAAAGTATTAGAACATAAGGTACAAAATTGTAAAAGAAACGAAACTTTATCATATAACAATTACGTAAAATGCCCTAATCATTTTATTTACTGAGAAGATAGATTTCTTATCAATGCATATTGTTATATCAATGAAACCAGGACTTAGAGTCAGGACATGTTCTGGCAACAGTCCTGTAATAGGGCAAAGCTTCAGTATTCTCTCTAACACGTCTTAAAAATTCATACTTGAAAATGTCCTCTTTAGATTTCTACTTTCTTTAATTATATGCGATTTTTTTTTCATGAAATATATGTTATGTATCAGAAATACCAAAGCTATTTTTGACATAAGAGCACTACTGATTACGTGATTAGAATTCATAAGATTTGTTTTTAAAAATATTCTTCTTAAAAATGTGACAAAATAAACCTTAAAAAAACATTTCATTACTTTAAAAAGTGAAGAATCCTAAAAATTTATTATTTAGTTTCTACAAATCTATAAAATAATAATAATAATGCATTATACTTCCTAACGTAAAGAATTATATTTTGAAAAAATAATAATTGAGTTTATTTTATCTCTTGCTATTATAACTATTTATTTAAATATCGAAATGCTTAATTTTCTAAATTATTGAGGTCCTCTCTCCCTCTTTTCTTCTCTCGCTCTTTTTTGCTCTTGCAGTAATGAAAACAAATTAATTTAAAAGTGTTTAGAGAAATACTGTTTTCGAAAAAATATAATAATGCTCATTTTTTTTAAATTCAATTTGTTTGCATTATCAATCTTATTTAGATCCAATACGTAATTTCCATCGGCTAAAAGGATGCATTGGAAGCTATTAACAGTATCATTCCGGTGATTTTATATTTATAACTTATAAATATTTGATATATCTACAGTTTTTAGTGACTCCATTTCAACTATTATTTTAAATTCTTTATGACTTCAAATCAGGAAAATAATTGATTTTTTTTAATATTTCGTGCAAGTTACAGACTAGCATGTCATGATATCCAAATACAGCAAGTACTACTGAAGGAAAGGTTATATTTCCATCAATAAAAATACATTGATAAAAATTTTGGTAAAAGAGTATTTATTAAATAATGAGAATCTAAAATGTTTTAAAATATAATAACTAATTAAAGAATGTGTAAGATTTATAAATAATGCAGTTAAAGAATTCTAGTAAAAAATCCGATGTCAGCACACTTTTGAAATGTTGTCTATCATATATTTGTGATAATTGGATATTAAGAGAAAAAAAATCAGTCATTTTTAATTATTGCAAATAACTTCCTTTTGAAAAGAATGCCTATTAAAAAAAGGTATTCAAAAACCATTAGGGGATTTAAATAAATTTATAAATTATTTATATTAATAGATAACCATTTTTTCATACTTCTAATTATTAGTAAATATTTAATTACATATTTAAATTCTCCTTTTGCATAAAATATCTAATTTGAAATTAAAAATTCTGAATATTAATGACAGTTTAAGATTGCTTGTCTTACATTTAGAAATAAAAAAAATAAAGTTGTCCCACCTTTCATTGATGACACTATTTTAAAAATTATAAAAACTGATATACAATTATTTGATTCAGATTATAACATCCTATTTATATTCCTATATTGAAAGCATTTTCTAAAAACGAAATATTTATCGCCTATTATAAAAGAGATATATTTTAAAAACAAGAATAGTGCTTAAATTTATAATTTACAAATATTTATATCTGTCAAATATCCAGATTCATTTTGAAAAAGAGGAGACATTTCCTTTTGATAAATTTTTTAGGCAACTGCATCAGTCTCAACAAACTCCCCTCGCAATTTTTGCTACATATTTTTTCACGTCGATCTTAGCATCATCCGTCTAACAAAAATGAGTTATTCTGGCGAGAATACTGTTGTAGCTTATTATCAAACGTTCTACACACTTTTCAGGTTTTTCTTTACAGCAACTCATCTAATTACATTCTTAAAACTACTGCTAAGTTTTTTATAATATCTATTATACACAGATAATGTTTCACTGCAACGGAGGTAAAAAAAAGCAGACACGCTGAACAACAAATCAAGAGATGAAATTTCTAAGATATTTCTCACCTTCTTTAGGAGGCTTAGTCAGTTTATCATGGGGAAAAAATTTATTATACCATGAGAAATAACTCATAACGATCAATCAACTCTATTCAGAATAGGAAATAGGCATTTTTTTTAATAATTCCTCTAAAAGCTTACCAAGTTTGCCAGAAAAAAGTAACTGAGCTCCAATGAGACTATAAAATGAGCGCAAGTAGTGATAATTAATGAGTAAGCTCAGAGCAGATTCCACTTCCAATCATACTAAGGAGGTTTCAGAAGAAAAAAAAGGTTTGTTCCATTTTCCACCGATAGAAGTAGATCTCCACAATCTTCTTAAACCTTACATACAGGGTTAAATATACACCAACCGACATAACTAATATAAATCCTTCTCCATGTAAAACAATAAAAATGAAAGGAATTCCGATGTTTTTCGAGTTACAGTGATATTGACACAGAAAATATTTCACACTGCCCCTTTGGGATAATCATTAAAATGTTTTAATATACAGTGCTAATCAACGCTGTAGATAGAAAGAGATAGGGAGCTAAAACAGAGTCCTATCGAAGAGGCCAAACACAACCCACTACATTTAAGTTAACAAATCCTAATACATACTCACAACCCTGCTTCAATCTCTCCTTGGATACTCTCTCCGAATTTTTTTCTTTTCTTTGATTTTCTTCCTTGATACGCATAAAAAAGGAAGCTTTACAAATAGACTTTTGATTTGTTTTATTTGACAACCGGGGATACAAAACAGAAGAACATTGCTTTCTTTGCATTTCTCAGAACAATTAAGCTCTTTTTAAGACTTTAAAAAAATTAGCCATTTTTAAGGTACAAAAAATAGTTTTGAAATTTAAGCATTTTAAGATCTAATTATCAACAACATTTTCTTAGAGTTCTAACGATATCATTTAGCATAAATATACAGTATAGTAATATGATATAATAAATTAGTTAGTCTCTAATCACCTATTAATTAAAATAGGTGATTAGAGACCCATAACATATTATTAATTATAAATCTTGGTCAATAGATTTTCTTATAAATACAACATGGCATGTTGTATAATAGAAAATTACAAGATGTAGCAAATGAAAAATGTCAACTTACATCTGAAATTGAGGAAGAATGTTTGCTGGTAGAGCAACTGTCATATCCAATAGCTTGCATACAGATAAATATAGGTGCAGCCATGCAGGGTGATTGTGAGCATTTAAACCGTTACTACTATTCATCACCCATGATGAATCTAATGTTGATATTCGCCTCAAATGGGAGCTACAATATTTTGACAAAATCAAATTAAAATGAAGTAATAGGATAAATAATTTCATAAAAACAGTATGTGTACATTTATCTGTTTTGTTATCATATGGATGCCAACTGACCAAAATTAAAACAAGTTTTTATTTTTCTAAATATAGCACACAAACATATAATTCCAATAATTAATTTTCATTCAATGAGGAGGACGATTGTATGAAAACATTGGCTTCTGTACAGGTTGATAGCAAAAAGTTAAGAACTGAAATTTTTATACAAATCCCATACTGATCAAGTCTCAATTAATACAATGTTTCTCTTAGATTTATTGATGCATACAGACACAAAGTTTCACGTTCAATAAAATTTTCTGATAAAAGAGGAACTTATCACATATTAAGATGAGAACTTTTAGTTTTGAAATTCAAATTTATTTTAATACAAAAAAATTGCAGTATACAAATATTTGTCTAGTAGTACATTATTTAATTATCATGACCACAAAGAAATTTACCAACTTCGTCTGATGTTGTTCACTTTGATTTGTCAACAGTGGCGTCGAATATATAAACAAGGGAAAAGAAAAATTGAATTATTAACCAGTTAAGAGCGTTTGACCGGTATACACGTCAATACAAATCTTCATTTTGGTGCATTTGTAGAGTATTTTTTTATCTAATAAAAATGAAATCTCATTCGCTTTATTTAAATTTTTTTCCAAAATTTACTATGCAACCACTTGTACGGCATTTGAGTACATATGCGTCTTCCCTTGACTCTAAAAAATAGAATTTGAGACTTTAAAAAATAAATTCTGCAGGTAAGATATTTCAGAGATGAGCTGGAACACCGCCTAAGAAAATAAAATTACTTGATGACACTTGTGTGCTTTTTAAAAGAATAATATATTTCAGTAACAAGGAATATTTAGATATACACACGATTTATGCTGTTAGTAATTGTATCGCTAGACCACAAGCGTAAGAATAAAACATCGTTTTCCGAATTCCCAATACCGTTCTAAAAATATGCTCACAGAAAAGTTTAATGATTACAAATTATAAGATACTAACTTTTTTGAAGAGGAACGAGGAGGATCACGCCTCATATAAGTGATACAGAGTTTAACATCATGGCTTATTCCTCTCCTCAGTGACCTCCCTTTTTTTAGTATTTTTTCTATTCTCCTCAACTTTTCAATTTTTTATTTCTTTTTTATTAATGTTTTGTTAATATAAAACCCTCGATCTTTAGTTCCTGTTGTATTTGCCTTCATATTTATCTTAATTTCCTCTAAAATTCTCACTTCCTATTCCCCAAAACCTTCAGTAGGCCAATAATACGCTCGCTTCCAAAAGCTAAGCACGAAGAGGAAAATGCAAATTTCCGAAAGCCAATCATAATTGAAGAGGATGCAATTCTCTGCAGAGGTAGATGGAAGTATGCAAATATGGCAGGTAACAGCTAGTCATACTTTCATATGAAGAAATATGCAAAAGGGCAGTCTTATAAGAAGACAACCTTGTGAAGGGTTACGGAAGTTGAATGTAAGTGCTGACAGAAGGTGTTTAAAACTTTCGTACAATGTGTTTTCAAAACATACGTATTTTTATGACTTCCAGAAGACTAATGGAAGATTCTGAGCTCTGGCGTGCTGTGGGGTGCATTGAAGCAGGACAGACGATCACAGATGTTGTTCTTTTCTTCAGCGTTCATCATTCGGTAATTTCACGTTTATGAACACAATTCCAAACCCCACAGACAGTTGTCCGCAGGCTCGTAGATGGTCTCCCGAGCTACAACCCCCGTGGCAGATCGATATATTGCAATTGTAGCCAAGTGGAATCGCAGAGCGACGTGTGACATCTATGGCTACAGCTTCCATTGATAAGGCGATATCTGCAGCTACTGTACGTCGAAGATTACATATGAGTGGACTATACGACCGGGTACCTCTAGTTTGTGTTCCTCTATCCGCCCAATCAAGAGGGTAACGATTAAAGTGGTGCCGGGAACATGTCAATTGGACTGTGTCTGACTGGGTTCAATGTCATGTTTACTGAAGTGTCAAGATTTGCTCTGAAGCCAGATGACAAGCGTATAAAGATATGGCGTGAACAAGGAACACGCAATCAGCCCCAAAACATCACCGAGCATCACGCATTCCGAGGCGGAAGCATTATGGCGTGGGCAGGGATTTCATTAGAATACCGCTCCGAACTGGACATCTTTAAACGGGGTTCTGTGATGGCTACCTGGTACCGAGATGAAGTCCTAGAACCTATTGTGAGATTGTACACTGCAGCAGTTGCCCCTGATTTTGTTTTAATAGACGATAACGCACGTCCCCATAGAGCTCACATCGTCGATGACTACCTAGAGAGTGAAAGGTTTGCGAGTATGGCCTGGCCAGCATATTCGCCTGACCTTAATCCCATTGAAAATCTTTGGGATGCTCTTGGCCTTGCTGTATCTTCAGGTTTCCCACCTCCAGCCACTCTTATTGAGCTGGAAACTTCTCTATAAGAAGAATTGCGATTGCTTAATTATGCGGTGGTTGCCCACCTAATTGAAAGCATGGTCACAAGATGCAAACTTTGTGTACAGATGAGGGGGTGGATCACATACCCTATTAATGTCTTTTTTTTCATATAATACTGTTTATTTTCACTTTATACATAATTCTGTTTAAGTCTCCAGAATGCCATTATCTGATAACTTACAAAAATTTAATATTGTTTTCCTTTCTGAATATAATTATTGACTTTTTTTATGCATAGCTATATATGCTACTTTCCTGCCGAATTTTGTGTCAATTAAAGCAGTATTTGTTGATTTTTTGTTTGCATTTTACATCTACGTGCTTAACTTTTGGAAGTGAGTGTATATAATAAGGAATTTTCAATTTTTTCACACCAAGGAGTATTAAAACGACTGTATTTTTTAATATTATACATGAATATTTATAAATAAACAAGTTATTTAATGTCTTGTTCAGAAACTGCAAAACTTATTGAGAAGCAGTTATACCAAATTTGAACAAAAAATATACATTAAGTTTTAATTTATGAGTGTTTTCATAAAAACATTCTAATGAAATTTAGAATTAGAGAATAGCATTAAAACATAGTATATAATTAAAATATAAAAGTCAGTATAACTTCCCAGAAAACGGAAACAAAATTCAGGCCATTTTTGAAAAACACTGATGATAAATTTAAAAAAAAAATGTCTAAAATTCTTTTTCATAGTTTTGGAAAGATAATGGACTTTTCAATGTAGTTATCTACATTAAGCTGTGATTATTGTATCACAATATGATATTTATTTTATAGGTTGACCGTTCTAATTTTTTTTCTGTTCTAGACTAGTATTAGTAAATTCAATTATTATTTAAATGAATAGATATTAATTCTATTACTACTTAAATGAATAGATATTAATTCTATAGCTACTTAAATGAATAGATATTATTACATATTTATAACAATAATTTCTCTTTACTGATGAAGTGCAATTTTCTGGGATTTGAAATTGATGTTGCCATGTACCTCAACTTTTTGTTTTTGTATTATTTTTTATATACATTCAACTAATAAATGTGTTTATTATTAATTATGATATGCATATTAGTCATTTTACTGAAGAGAAGAAACAGACTAATATATTGTACAAAGCTAATATTTCCTATTCTTTGATTTTAAAATGATAAATTTGGTTTTCAGAAAAATTTACGATTTTGATTAGCAATGTATTAGTCAGCACTGCATGTATTAAATGATGCTGTTGCTAACTTTCCTTTTGAAAATTCATTTCGTGATTGATTTCCATTTTCATCATTATTTGATTTCTATAAGATAGATAAACATGGTAATTGTGGAAGACATTGCATTTTGCGATTCTTCTATGAAAAGCATGATCCCAAAGTTTTAGGAAAATAATGCAGTTGACTATTTCAAATCTATAGAGAAAATTTCAATCCATGATAAAAGGGTTAGAATAGCTACTTCTTATAAATTAAAAATTAAAACTTGAAGGAAAAGTACGTCTTTATTATGAAACTTAATTAAAAATAGATAACTTAAAGTAGTTTACTCTCAAAAATATTGTGATTGCACACTTTGGAGAGAGGCATTCATTTTCTTCTGAGTTTTCAAATTGTTCTAAGCTTCTTAATATGCGCATGAATCTGTAAAACATTGGTTTTTAAGTTTGAGGAATTAACCTCTTATATTTATTTAAAATATTAAAGAAAAAAATTAACCACTCATCAAAGATGAATCACTTATCCTATATGGCCGATTTCTGCTTAATTTGGAAGCTCATAGCCCGCAGATATGTCATTTAGGGTCTTTTTCCTGTCACCATCCTATAGACAGAAAATATCGAAATTAGAAACAAAACTTCAGAATGCATTTTCTATGCAGAAATCTGGCGACAGAATTCAACATCGCCAAAATCGAAATGTAGAACTTCAAGACACGTTCTTGAAGAGGAAATCCTGTTATAAAATTTACAAGTTTCAACCACTGAACAGATTTCAAAATTTATTTAGCGTAAATGCTTATATCGATACATTATCCATGGTCATCTACACACTTTCTCTCCATTTCCAGAAATTTGGGGATTTAAAATTTTGACATGAATTTCAGTCTTATCAATAGGAATTACTTGACCAGTTTTCATCGTCAACGATTGATGATTGATTGAACTTGACGATTTTGCCGTTTTGATATATAGCTAACAAATCAGAATGCTTTGCAATTATCGTACAATTTTTCCCAATTATTATTTTTGTGTACTTGGTTACGATAAAATGTAGTTAATCAAGGTTAGCTGGCATGATTAAATTATTAACTAAGCGTTTTCAGTGACCCTAATAATGGCGTTACGATTCAATGGCATTAGGTACCGTAATGAAATAAATATGAGAGAATAAAGAAGCGTATAACTTAAAATTATGACTGTATAATATAGTAGAGCATTCTGATTGGGTTTCTATGCTTGCAATGTGGCGGAATAACTTTACATCGAAAATTAAAGAAATCATTCCAATTGGTGAGGATTTTCTTTTGTGTTAAGTTTTCCCCAGTTGATGAGTTCCCCCCCCCCCCCCCCCCGATATCTTTCGAAAATGAGGTGAAGCGAACAAAGGAACCTTGACGATATATCGAGTAGTCATGAACTAATAAAATAAAAATAAAAATAAAAATTAGCAAAATTAGTATATTGGATATTTTATTTAGTAATTGTGACTAGCTAACTCTGTCAAGCCTTTTACAAATAAAAAAAGGACCAAAGAAGCAACCCTTTTGAAATTTCTTTCGAAAATGAGCAGTGATTGAGAGAAGGGCACCATTGATTTGATGCAAAATTTAAACGACCTTCATTTGATCATTGAGATAATAAATTTAATGTGAAATATTCAGAAATTGATACAGCACTTGTGGCTGGAGGAAGGGATTTTTCTTTTGCCATTTATTCTAAATATATAGATAATGGACAAAGAACTGGTCACCAAAAATGGCTAACAAATTCTTAAATGAGGAAATGGAAAATGATGACCAAGTCTTTGGGAAATTTAAAAACAAGCTGTTGCTATTCTGTTAGAGTCAGATCTGATACAAAGTGTTAACGCCCAAGTTTCAATTGAGCATCTATCTACCTTTCCTGAAACTACTTAATTTGTTGACAGGAAGGAAAACACTAGAATCAATGATGCTGCAGTTTCTGTTAAGTAGAATCACTGTGATTTTGTATAGTATTTTAAAATCATAACAAAGAGATATGATAAGCCATTAAATCTTATTATTTAACAGCTATAATCAATAAATGCCATGGTTGATAAAGTACAAGAAAGGCCAACCCAAAGTGTTCGAAAAAGCGTGTTTCAAAATTAAACGTGTCAAAGGTAGTCCCTATTATTACTAAAAAGTAGACCTATGGTCTCTGCATGCGGAAAGAGAACGAGAAACGAAGAGAAAAATCAGAGTCTTACCGTTTAAATGTATAACGATAAGATTATCTCAATAAAAGCCATAGGGATCCAAATTACGATAAAAAAAATATTTTTCTCCCGAACGTTGCCAATTATTCGCGTATATACAAATACAGTGTCCTGTAGAGCCTTGATCAATACAGGTGCAATTGTAAGTTTCTTAGTTTCAAATGCTTTAAATGGGTTGTTTAATTTTGAAGTAATTGGGCACCTGTTATTGAATTAAAAACTATAAATGGGCCATTAGTTGTCATAATTGAAGCAATTCAATGCTTTCTGAGTATTGAGCGATACAATTTTAAAACACAGCTTGTGTTACTTAATACCATTTTACCTCAAAATTTTGACATAATTATTGAAGTGAATTATTACGATTTTACTGTTATTTGTAAGCCATACTAGACTCTCCGACCCGCCCGAAGGTACACGGATTTAAACTACTAGAGTTGAATGGCCAGACCGCCACAGCAGCAACACTGGCGGGAATATGGCTGATTCCTAATGGTCGGCCACGGTACAACCCTTCCTGTAGGAAGTACACCCGTCATCAACGGGAGTAATTTATCTCCCCCTTCTTAATGTATCCTCAAGGGTGGCGAGATCCAACCACCAAACCGAAAGCATCTCACCCTCATTTCGAGGAGCCTCCTGGGGTTTACTATTATTTGCAAACATAAGTTTTTTAGAAACTTTGTTTCTGCCACAATAAAGGAATATACTGGAATATATCTTCAGAATTATGATTATTTGGAAACACAAAGAGTTTATAAACATAATAATGCTACAAGTAAAGAAAATAATACTAACATAGAAAATACCGAAAATATCTTTGACTTCATTCCTATTGCAGATAGAAATTTATCCAGGACTATTTTACCTCCTTCCCCTCAAAAAAATGTTGATTTAATATTCGAGGATATTATTGGCATGGTAATTTGTCAAACCTTTCTTCTTGAGAAGAATCAAAATTGTGAATTAAATTTTTATTGAGTTACTAGAACTGTGACTAAGTTAAAAGAAGGTAGCAGATATTTGGCTCTCATTCCAACACTCCACTTCTATGTGACATTTCACCTTATCTAAATAAAGGAATCAGAATTATTAAAGTTTCTAAAATGTATATAACAGCAAATGTAGAAAATGTTAGAAACTTCAACTCAAAACTGAAGCAACATTTCCCTGAGAAAGTAATAATAACCCGCTAATTTTAGAATAAAAATATTGTTATTATTTTAAGCAATAAATATAATTCTGTTCTTACCTAAAAAATATCTGGACTTGCAAACTGCTTCATTATACTACAGGAAACCTTCAAAATACTTCCTTTTAGACAAAATAAGTGTAAGCCCCAATTTTGAAAAGCTTATAAATACTGTCTTGGCTTGTCTAAATCATTTACAAATTGTTTCCTATATTGATGATGTTTCCATGGGTTCAAAAGCATTCATTGAACACATAGAGAAACTAGAACTAGGATGTCAAAGGCTAATCACAGCAAATATAGAGTTAAATCATAAGATTTAATTCTTACAACTTTAGATAACTTACATAGGTCTTACTGAAAAAAGTGGGAGAGATTTTTATGAAACCTAAAAATCAAGAGTCGATTCGAAACGTCTTATTATTCAAAACTAAAATAAAGTTAGATCGTTTTTTAAGTTTGACTGGATTTTATAGAAATCTCAAATACAAAATTTTAGACAAGTCGTTTCGAAGTAAGCGGAGATATATGAGAAAAGATATTTGAAGATAGTTTCAATATATGCAAACATAGCAAATTAAACCTTCTATTAATACTTTCCGTTATTATTTCAGTCATTAATACAATAAGTTTGCGCTAAAAGGAATTAATGTATCGTTTATGTGTAAAGTTATCATGAACGAAACAAGATTAAATAAGAATTTGAAATCCATGCTTTTATTTGTATACTGATTTGCAAATAAATTATAGATAAATAGTTTTCTTAAAGCTCTTTTTTAATTTAAAATCAGAAGTTTCGAATAAGTTTGGCTATTAAAATTAATAAAACAAGCTTAAATTAAAACTTCATGGAGTTACTTTTAATAATGTTTTATATACACTGCTCAAAACAATTATGGGAGCACATGGTTTTAACAGAATTACGCAAAGATGCCTGCCAATAAGTAACATAAAATGAATCCTCCTTAAATTACAGCCTGCCAGGAAACGGAAGAAGAAAACTTTATATGCAAATCAAAGTTCATGACGTCAAAAACAAGAAAAAGGAGATAAGGCCAGAAATCGGGATGTTGCAGAAACGTCCGTTTTATAGCCGTAACTGTGAAATTTGATTGCGCAGTCTTTCTGTTTTTGAGACAAGCTTATGAGAATGTCTGAACAACGTTATTTACCGGAATCCATGGCATGGCGTGTCATAGGCTGACTGTAATCAGGTCAAATACAACGAAGTGTCGCGGACGCTGTTGGAGTCGCCAGAAGTGTTGTTGCAAGGCTGTGGAATCGATTCCAAGAAACAACAAATGTTAGACGTCGCCCAGGGCAAGGTCGGTCATGCGCCACTACAACAACTGATGACCGGTATATACGGTTAAAATCCCGTCGAAACAGAGCAGAGAATGCTACTCAACTGCAAAGACAGTTGTTCTTGGCAACAGGACGAAGGGTGTTCAGCCAAACAGTACGTAATAGGTTTCATGGGAGAGGGTTCTATGCACGTAGGCCAATGGTGTGCATTCCGTTGACCCCACGCCACTGTGCGGCCCGAAGAAGATAGGCTGCTGAACATCGAGATTGGCAGCAACATGATTGGAGCCAAGTGCTGTTTACAGACGAGTCTCGATTCAGTCTGGAGTGTGACACTCGACGTGTTCTGGTATGGTGGGAGAAGGACACTCGAAACAACCCCGTATTCGTTCGTGAAAGGTCACAATACAGACGAGCTGGTTGGATGGTATAGTTTGGAATCAACATAGGCGGAAGTACGAACCTGCATATCATTCGAAATGGCATTTTGACGGGCCCCGGGTATGCAGACGAGATACTGCGATCTCATGTCATCCCTTACGCTAGAGCCATTGGCGATTCCTTTATTTTCCTGGATCATAATGTCCGACCGCATACTTGAAGCTTGAAGCTGAAACAATACAGCGTATGGAATGACCAGCATGCTCTCCTGACCTGAATCCAATCGACCATGTTTGGGACATGCTCGGACGACGCATTGCTGCGGGGCTAAAGCCGCCTGTGACTGTCCCAGACTTGGAGATTGCACTTCTTGAGGAATGGAACAGTATTCCTCAAAGTCTGGCCGATAACCTCATCGCATCCATGGCAAACAGGTATGCAGCAGTCTTAGCTATTCGAGGAGACCACACACTCTATTAAAACTCATGCATCGTGTCTATTCAGAGCCTTTTTTTATCGTTTACATATAACCAAATTGTTGCCCTAAATCATCTTTTCATGTTTTTCCATATTTTCAAAGAATTAAAGCTTAATTCCACATTGTTTTATTTTTTCTCTGTATTGCGCATGGATACGCGTGTACTACCCATTGTATGCCAATGCGTGGTTGTCTCGCATGGTTTTCTTGATTTTTTTGCTTGCTCCCCTAATTGTTTCGAGCAGTGTATTTGTTTAAATATATTTCAAGCTGTACAAATTTATTACTGAGTACCAAATTTTGTTTCTCTATTTTTTTTACTAATGATCTCATAAATTGTTTTTTCAATTGTAATTAGTTCTCATATTCATTAAACGAAATTTTGTTTGGAATCTAACCACGGTAGAAAAAATTATATACATCTGATTTCCTTCTCTCCCTAGCATTTATTCAAAAAAAAAAAAAAAAAAACGCCCATCTTAACCTAAAGTAACGATGAAAAAGGGAGGTTTCCTTTCTGTTCCATTTGAATGAATTTTTCCCTGACAGAGAATCCTTTTGCGAAAATGAGATGGTCCACCAAAAATGCAAAAATTGGCCTTTTCTGAAGACTTTTAGTTATTTTTATCTATCTTAAATGTTATTAAAAATAAGTGAATGAAATTTAAAATAGCGTTGTTTTTTATCTTGCTCATGCAATTGACATCAAAATTTTAAAGAGTTTTTCATCAAAAATTTCTAACAGGAATTTAAAATTTAAATAAATATCTGTAACAGCTTTCATATTTAAAAAAAATTCATAAATTTGATCTTGCTTACTGAATATTTTAATAAAAATTAAGAATTATTTTCAAATATTTCTTATATCTTGAAATGCATCGACGAAATTGAAAATTTCATTTATCATTACGAGTTCAAATTTTTAATTGCTTATATCTCATCAACGCTTACTCAAAATTACAATGCGTTAGATGTTTTAGAGCTATTTTAATCTGGAGAACAGTTCAGAAATTTATACAAAATCTAGCGTATCTGTTTGAAAAATGCTCCGTAATTCTAAAACTGGAGATAATCTCTTACATCCAAATTTTTTTTCATATACTGATAGAGAGCCTATTTTTATTGGGATAGATATTTACAGTTTTGTTGTGCGATAATTAATTTCAGAATAAAGAGAAGAGTCTGGATATTATTTTACCGGGCTGTATCTAAAATCCCAGAAAACTAGTTGGTTCATACACCTTAGACCTTTTCGAAGTGCTAATCACAGGAATATACCCCTGCCTCTTCAGTATATGAGAGAAATCCGGTTATGCTTTACGATGTCTTTTCTTATCCATCCTAGTTTTACAATAATACCCCTTCATAGATTCAGCAGTTAATTAATAAATTTCAGTCTTCTTTTGATTTAGTTTCAGATCACCTAGAAAAAGTAGCAGATGATAATTTTAAAAAATAACAAAGCTTTAACTAAGACAAAACAAATTTCGCTTGAGAATTTTGTGTTCATTCATACTCTCACGAAAGAATTTAAATTTTCAAAGAGCTTCTTAGGCGCAGTCAAGGACCTTTCATAATTGTGAAAAAATCTTCTCGGGTCTTTTTTGAAATGTAACACAAAAACCAACCAACTAACAAACAGACTGTGAGTCTGAAAAGAATTAACAAAGTAAAGGAGAAAGAGATTTTTCCACATATTCAGGATGAAATAACTAAATCTACGACTCAAACTAACAAATTGAAGCAGCAGTACTTGCCATTGGGGATGATATGTCAGAAATAATATCCATACATTTTGACATTTAAAAATTTAGATGGTAAACAGTAGATATTTCGCAAAAAGAATAGCATTTACACCTTCTAACTCAATAGATTTCTGCACTCCTATGAGCCAAACTTTATCTAATGTTATAAAAGATCATTCTCAAATCGCAGTTCCCATACAAGCTCCTGTGGAGTAGATGGAAAGGTCTTGTCCTTATAATTTAAGGTCTAGGAATTCAAAGGAGTTTGCTCAATATAGACAATGTGTTGACAATAGTAATTATTTATTTACCTTTTAAATTGTGTCGTTAATATTCTGTCATATTACATTATTTTATTTGAACGTTGACCTGAGGAATGAATTAAGTTATAATTTGATTTCAGTGGAGTAACATGTTTAAAAAAGAAGCATTTTGATTGACTCAAACAGAAAATGCTTTATCTATTTTTATTGGGGGTTTTTTTTGCATTTAAATAAGCTGTTTATCTGCATTTCCAAAATATGGTGCACTTACTTGTGAATGATGGTTAATGGGAACATTTCACGTTTTGGTGGTTTTATATTCCTGATATTTCTATTTCAGGATGAGTATTTTTATATCAAATGACACATTACATGTGTTTTTTTATTCCATTAATTTCCACATATGATATTTTGAATTGTTTTTAAAGCTTAGAAACTACTAATGTTTACTTCAATTTATATTTGGTATCCTTTCTGTATGTAGCAGGGTTTCTGCTCTAAATGATTTATTATTTAGTTGTACATGTTTGAATTTCCACCATCTTCGCTGAATGAATTTTGGAAACTCCATTAATTTAATGAATGTTATGTATTTATTATCCCGTAGTTTTGAAAAAGTAAATTTATAAATTTGCTTTCAATGTAGAATTCCGTTTCTTTTAATATATCTAATATTCTGCTTTGATAAAATTCTCCAATGTTTTATGTCTTTTCTTACTACCTACATTTACTTAATTATTCAGTTTTTTTTTTTTTTGCTCTTTAGACGTTAAACTTTGGAAATGTCATTCCTTCACAAATTTTATCGCTACATTGTTGAAATTTATGGAATCACTGTTTGCACAAACAGATGGCCCCACTAACTTCCGTGTCTTCTAAATCTCATATGGCATGCCTCTTGTCTTTTGTCTTGGTTTCAAGTTTTATATACCATACGATTTTTGGAATGTAAACTTTGTTTTTCGCTAATTTTCCTGCGTTTCTTTCCAAAATTTTTACATTTTAATATTTCTCTCTTTCTCTTAACCTTTGTGCAATATGGCGAAACCTGACTCTTGTGCCATTAATACCAAACTCAAACTCTCTTAACACTATACCTGCACTAAAATTACTACTATCATTTTTTTACACTTGATCTGTTGTGCATTCATAAATGAGTTTTGCATAACCTTTTAATACCTTAGTAAAACTCTTCCATCCTACCTACCTTACATTACATTGCATTACTTCAGTTTATAACGGAACTGTGGCAACGTCATCTAGAGGAAACATCAGAGCCACCTAGATCAGTTTATCCACCTAGACCACCACAGTTAGTCGACCTCCAGCCAACATAGAGAGAGCGTCTCGATTGAGGATTGTCTTTTGTTTTTCGTAAATGTCTTAATTGGTTTCGTTATGTTGTCCCTTTTGTTATATAACTGTTTGTGTATGTGTTTATGTTTAGTGAATGTCTACAAATAAATAATGTTAAAAGCTAGCTGCGGTAGTTATTGAAGGCAAACGGTTATAAGTTGCTATAAACCTTGATCTTTCTGCTTTTATGAATGTGTAATCCTTTATCAAAGTGGTAAAAGTGTATCGGATGCTTCAGCAATAAAGATTGTGAGATGTTTTTTGGCAAGTTTGAACAACACCCTGCAGAATGGTTTATTCATGGTTTTCAAATTAAAATGCCAGATGTGGATGGAATAGAAATTTTTACAGATGGTTCAAAAGGTGAAAATAAAGTAGGAGCTGCAAAAGTATGGGAAAGAAATCGATAAAAGCCTTGTGAAATTATCGAACCATGGCACAAGTTTCCAGGCAGAGGTGCGAGCGTTAAAGATGGCCGTAGAATATTGTGAAAGGTTGGCGGATGGATAGAAGTGCTCGATTTTTTCAGATTCTTTGTCATTTCTACAAGCTACTCAATCACTTCACGATTGTAAAAGGGACATATGGACGATAAAAGAAAAGATAAAAAAGAGTAAAACTAAACAAGTGAATAGAGTTGAGTTGAGTTAAGGCCGATATTGGGATTTATGGTGATGAAAAGACGGATCAATATGCAAAGATGGCGGTCCAGAAAAAGAGTGTGGATATAATTGTCCCCAAATCAAATGGTGTCTTAAAATGAGAATTGAGAGAAGAAATTAAGTTACAATGGTTTGACAGATGGTATATGTCCAAAAAAGGAAGAGTAACTTACGATTTTATCCCTAATCCAGAAATAAAAATAAGAAGATACCATCCACTGGTAATCCAAACTATAACAGGACATGGAAAATACCCTGCATATTTCCAAAGATTTGGAAGAATGCAGGAAAATAAATGCATTTGTGGAGGAATCGGTAATGCTTACCACTATTTAAAGGAATGTACAGAAATCTCCGATCATAGGAAACATCTGCAAGTTAAAAATAATGAGTTCAGTACTGATGGTTCCAAGTAATCATAGGACTTTGAAAGACATGATGTCTAAAATTGGCAGTTTTTTCCTAGCTATTTGAAAGCTTGTAGAGGAGGAAGTGGTCAGTTTATGACCACTTTGGGGTCAAGTATCTTGAAGAGAATATTAGTTCGACAGATTCGGTCAATGTAAGGGTGGATATTGATATAGCCCACAGTCGGCCTCAACAAATCCTGTCTATATTGCTACGTTCAGTGGTGGTGGGGTGGTCGGCTGTACAGAAGAAGAAGAGAGTGCGTATTCATCTTTTGCAAGTAATAGAGTTAACTAGATAGAATTTGTACTGTACGTAGAAATTTTTTCCCCTTTTCTCCTCTCTCAGTGAGGGGGGAGATCATTGATTGGTCTTAAATTAATGAAGGAGTTGGAAGTGCTAATTATAATCCTTTCTACTATGAGTTTATGTTGATAGTTTGAAATTTCTTCCCCTCGATCGGAGACGAGAGAACATTTTAATAAAGATTGCTTTTCACGTGAAAGTTCAAAAATTTATTAAAAATGACCTAATAAAGTTATTGAATCGAATTTGATATTACTTGATTACAAATGTCTTGCTAATAAATGTGATGAAGGAGTGATTTTTGTAAAATATTTACTTAAAAATCTAATAAGTGGTAAATTTATCTTATCGAAATATAATCTAAAGAAATAGGAAATGATGAGAATCAATTATTTATAAAATTACCTATAAATAAACAACGACAGAACCAAAAGATAAAGAAGATATTTTAATTTACTCTCAAAAATTCCCTAATGAATTTTCTTAATTGATTAATTTAGAAATGATCAATGGGTGTTGAAAGAGATAGGAAACAAGAAAATTAATTTTGAATGCCGAATGAAATTAGCAAAGGCGATAGGAAATGTAACGAAATACTAAACCATTTCCCAAAATAAACAGTAGGATTTATAATTTTGATTTACAAATGTACTTATATTGCATGACACGTTAAAATTTCAAGATATTTAGGGAAGACTTACCACATTTTCCAGAAGAGAACTGAGCCTAGCATCGTTGAAGGGGCCATAACAATGAAAGAATTCCTCTATAATGTTTTCATTTGCTAGAAAATTCATTTTTTGATTCTATCTCACTTTTGAAGAAAGAAACAAGGAACCTGTATTGTTACATATAAACGACAAAGCGTTCGGAAATTTCTCCAAAAAATCGTCATCGTTATTCTCGATACCCGGGACGGTAGATAATTCCATCGCAGGGCACTTCTTTCACCCGTCGACGCCGGTCGGTGTCAGCACGTTGTTTTCCCTCTTTGTATACAGATTAGGACAATGTGAATACATATCTTGAGGCTTAATATAACATGCTCGAATAAGAATAATACTGTATAGCGGCACTTTGGTGGGAGCTGTGATTGAGTCCAGAAGGCCTTCCCCAACTACGCTGCAACTCTCTCATAGGATGAATGATCCGTCATCGGTATGGAATTAGAAAGCCTCCCGCCTTTACATTACCATCCGGGAGGAGCGAACAGATGAGCGTGCGGGAGGGTCCCTGTTTTGAAGTGCCCCAGCCGGTGAGGATATCAAATGCTGAGAATTGGCCCCTACAGTCAGGACTAAATACAATATCAATGCATATTATACTAATGCAGTTAAGATATGAAATGAGGAAACCCATAAATGTGTCTCTAAAGAAATATGGAACAAATACATTGATTGAAATGAGTTAGCGAATCTAGTTCACAAAGAAGTTTTAATAATCCTATATGCATTAATTTCAGATTAAATTGCTCGTATTAATTTCACAATTAATTATTCTTAAAAAACTCTTTTTCGATATAAAATATGTACGATAGAAATTCAGTAATGGTACAAAATATTTTCTTTATGAACTAAACACAATCATAAAATAGATAGATCAAATTTGAATATATGAATATATCAGCGGATATATTAACAAAAAATATATGGAAATATATTAGTCTAACTTATGCATTCGTTTTATGTCAAACAGCTTTCATTTTAAAAGAATATTTCACTCTCTAGAATTAAGCCGTTACTCTCTTAATAACCCTTTATTGATCCCAAAAAATTAGAGTATGGGCCATATGTGGACTGATCATCAAGATGGTAGATAGACTGGATTTCTATGTCACAAAACCCAGTTCTGACCCTTCTAGGCCAAGTAATATGTTTTACTCTTGCCGAGGCATTTATGTTTAAAAAAAGCAGCTGAGAGAAACGCAAAAAGAGGCCCAAAACCAAAATGATAAATTAAATCTGTATCTGACCTAAACTCGACATTTTTTATCTTCGGGTATCCTCAACAAATCTGTGAGATTAGGATGAGAATTATTAAAATTGTTACCTTCAGTCAAATTATGTTAGTCAGATAAAGTTCTGTTACATGGCGTACACATTAATAGCGTCTTGGACTTTAATAGATGATTATGTATGAAATAGGGATAAACATTTATAAGTCTCGTCAATTTTACAGTCATTTTATGATTGAAATATTTTTGATCATATCCATACGTTGAAGTCACTACATTATGTAGCTCATTAAATGTTCTAAATAGTTTTCCAATTTTTTCGGAAATTACCGTTTTTACGGTAACCCACATCATTTAGAGGAACAAAGCAATTTTTAATAACAACAGCAGCTTCATATTCATTTTCTCATGCACTGGAATCCAACAATAATTTATGCTATAGCCGCTGTTTCATAGGTAATGTCCTTATACGAAGACAACCTATTTTGCAATGGTTCTCATGATACGACTTTGGAATATTTCTGTAGATATTCAACATTTATATATATATATATATATATATATATATATATATATATATATATATATATATATATACTCCGTACAAAAGTCTCCAATTAGTGCTCCATTGTCTAATAAGGGCATAAACAAAATTTCAGAATTTTATCATAAAATGTTTCAAAGACATGAAACTACATAAATGCAGATTTAAACCATTTTTCAAAGCCTGGATGTGAGTTCGCAAACAGGAAAAATCATGTCAATGTTCATGTTTGAAGGGTCGTACACAAATTAACAGAGAAAGTAATAACGGAATAAATGATAATTTTCCTATTCATTGTTTTAAAAGTGTTAAACATTTGTAGAAATAATAAATTAAAACAAAGGTTACAAAACTTGTTCAAAATCTTTTCCATCCATGCCAATATATAGCTGTATTTGTCTGATGACACTTCTGTATACTCTATCAAATTCATGTTCGGTGATGTCACGACAACCCTCTAAAATGCGTTGTTGCAATTCTGTTTTATTTAAAGAAAATGACAAATAAAATTATTTCTTTATTATAATAAAAGGCAATAGTTATAACTTTATCCAAGTATGGATACTCTTATTCACCAACTAATAACAATAAATTAAAAATGGCACGAAATTCATACTCAAATGCCAAAGCATATTTTTTAAAGGCAGATGATAAATTTCCTTTTACTCCAATTAATAGTGATAACTGAAACATTTAAATGCGTAGCAAATGAAATCTTAATAACCATATTGACTTAGGGAAAGAAGACTATTTTTCCCCTTCAATATAAATAAAAAATCAGGTGATAAATTCGCACTTTCTAATATCAAATATTATTTTTTAATTAATTGAAAGAAGAATATTTGCAAACGATGGTTATTTGCAAAAAATGGGTTTAAAATTCATAGATTTTTTCAAATTTTGGCAATTTCTACAAACTTTGATACTTTATATAATATAAACTTATTTACAAGCCTAGATTTGTATATTATTGTTTATAACATTTGTTCACTGATTTTTTTTTCAATAAATAGAGAATTTTTCGATAGCATGATAAAGATGACCTACTTTTGCTTCAATACGTTATCTTTTATTTTTACTTTATCGTGTAGGACGTATAGACACGGTATATTAATCTTTAAGAAATTCAAACTAGACATTTTGATTAAACTCCTCGTTTTGGACGTCCATTAGTTCGAAAAACATATTTTTGTCATTCTGTCTATCTGTCAATCTTTTTTTTAATCTGTGACAAAAGTAACTCAAAAAAGCTTTGAGATAGAAAATCGCATTTAATATATGGTTTCTTTTACCCAATTTGTAGATTTCTGTCAAACGGTAAGCAAAATCAGTTCCGAGAAAAGTCTGTTTGCCCTGCTCTTAGAGCACAAATGGTCTCAATAATTACAAAACGCAAAAAACTACGTATATAAAAGTTAGTACATCAGTTTAGTATTTAAATTACTAATTCATTTCAAATTTTGAACCAAATCTGTCAAGTATTTGACCATCTTTTGGTTCGTACATTCGAATGCATATAAATACATTCGAATGCATTTTTACAGTTTTTAGTGATTTATGGCGGCACGACGAGAATTAACAGACTTTGAACGTGGAATGTTAGTTGGAGCTAGACGCATGGGTCATTCCATTGCGGATATCGTTAGTGAATGCAACATTCCGAGATCCACAGTATCAAGAGTGTGCCGAGAGTACGAAATTTCAGGCATCACATACCATTTGGACAGCGCAGTGAACGACCACCTGCACTTAACGACAGAGACCGCCGACGTCTGTGTAGAATGGTCGATGTTAATAGACACATAACACTTCGTCAAATAACTGCAGGAATCAATGTGGGACGTACGAGGGACGTGCCCGATAGGACTGTGTGGCGAAATTTGTCTTCCTTGGGCTATGACAGCAGAAGACCGACTCGAGTGCCTTTACTGACAGCACGACATCGCCTGCAGCGATTCTCCTGGGCTCGTGAGCATATCGACTGGTCCCTAGACCAATGGAAAACCGTGGCGTGGTCAGATGAGTCATGATTTCAGTTGTTACGAGCTGATGGTAGAGTTCGAGTGTGGCGCAGACCCCACGAAGCCATGGACCCAAACTGTCAGCAAGGCACTGTTCAAGCTGGTGGTGGCTGCATAATAGTGTGGGATATTTTTACATGGCATGGACTCGGTCCTCTGGTGCAACTGAACCGATCATTGACTGGAAATGGTTATGTTCAGCTGCTTGCAGATCACTTGCAGCCATTCATGGACTTCACGTACCCGCACAACGATGGGATTTTTATGGATGACAATGCGCCATGTCATCGGGCCAGAACTGTTCGCGATTGGTTTGAAGAATATTCCGGACAATTCCAGCGCATGATCTGGCCACCTAGATCGCCCGATATGAATCCCATCGAGCATTTATGGGAGATCATCGAAAGGTCCGTTCGTGCCCAAACTCCTGCACCACCCACACTTTCACAATTATGGACGTCTATACAGACAGCATGGCTCAATATTCTTGCAGAGGACTTCTAACGACTTGTGGACTCCATGACACCTCGAGTTGTTGCACAAAAGGAGGACCGACACGATATTAACAGTCATCCCATGACTTTTGTCACTTCAGTGCATAATTATTTGAAACGAGCTTTACCATACAGTAGCAATTAATTTCTCAAAGTATATAATATTAGAAAGATGAAAAATAATAACTAATATTCAAAATTCAATTAGTATAAAAATGCTTCCTCAACTCAACTGAGGTGGTAGTAGCGTTCGGACCCTCGTGCTGACCGACATTTTCCACTTCATACCTATCTTTAGAGTTCAATCTATATATTTTATAAGGACCTTTGAACTTCTGTCTTAGTTTTAGTCCAGTTCTAAAAGGAGTCCTTTGGATTGCTACTAAATCGCCTTCTTTGTATGTTGAAGCCCATTTTCTTCTTTTGTTGTAAGTCTTTTGATTCTCAGATTGTATAGTTTCGATGTTCTTTTTGGCATCTTTCCTTATAAATTCACGTTGTGCTTGAAATTCTTCTATCATTTCTTTTAACAGTAGATCTTTGATTCGTATGTCTTCCTTATTCCACATTTTGGTTCCTACTAAAAGTTCGAATGGTGTCCATTTAGTGCTTCGACATATTGTGTTGTTTAGAATTCTTTGTAATATTTCGACATATTTATACCATTTGGTTGAGTCGTCTAACGATAGCTTGGGGAGGACGGGAATCAAAGTTCTGTGTATTCGTTCTACCTAACCGTTTCCTCTAGGAACACCTGTTGCTATTTGTAAATGTTGTATGTTTTCTTCAGTACAGTAGTCGTTGAATAATTTTGAAGTGAACGCTGAACCTCTATCAGTGATAATTCTTACAGGGTTACCAAAGGTTTTCTGTTGTAGTTTTAACTTTTCCAAGGCAATTTCAGCAGATACAGTTTTGACGGGATATAGCCAAGTAAATTTCGTAAATGCGTCTACTACGGTGAAAATGTGTTGATAGCTTTTATTTGTCGAAGGTAAAGGGCCCATGAAGTCGATATGGTACGTACTTAAAGGTATGTCTTCTTTAGAAATAGGATTTAAAAACCCTTCTTTTTTGCCAGATTTCTTATTAGCTAAGATACATGGAACGCAATTAACGATTACTTTTTTGACGATGTTGGTTATATTTGGAATAAAAAATTCCCGTTTCACAATCTCTGTTGTTTTTGCTACTGAGAAATGACCGTTGTCGTGGATCATTTTAATCAATTCAGTTTCCATTGCTTTAGGAATCACGATTAATTCTCGACCATTTAAGTATTTGTAGAGTATACCGTTCCGTTCAAAAAATTCTTCAGATTCTTGTTTCTCTAAAAGTGACTTCAATGTTTGTATGCTATCATCTTCTTCTTGTGCTCTTTTCAACTTTGAAGTTAATGTATCATCACAGATCATAATTACTGGATAACGACTAAGAGCATCAACATGCTTCATTCGACTTCCAGCTCTGTGCTCTATTTCGTAATCGAATTCTTCTAATTGAAGTGCCCATCTGGCTATGCGTGCAATTAGATCCTTCTTATGCATAGTCTTTTGAAATGCTGCACAGTCAGTTACGATTTTAAAACATTGTCCTAAAAGATAAACACGAAACTTTTTTAATGCATTGATAATTGCAAGTACCTCTAATTCGTAACTGTCGTACTTTTCTTCTGTGGAATTTGTCTTCTTCGACATGTAGTAAACTGGGTGTAATTTTTCATCGTCGGCTTCTTGTAATAAAATTGCACCGTACCCTTGTTTACAAGCGTCTGTATGCAGCTCTGTTCTTCTTCCAAACTTGTAAATATGCAAAAGTGGACCTTCAGACATGATTTTCTTCAACTTCTCAAATGCTTCTTTTTGTTGAGCACCAAAAACAAAGTGGTTTTCTTTTCTAGTTAAATCGCTAAGTGGTTTAGCTATCTTTGAATAGTCCTTGATATATTTGCGGAAATAGCCGGTTAAACCAAGAAAACTTTGAACTTGTTTTATCGTTGTTGGCTCTGGAAATTTTTGGACAGCCTGTGTCTTTGCGGTAGACGGTTTAATAGTTCCACCTTCAACAATGTGACCTAGAAATTCGATTTTCTTTTTTAAGAATTGGCATTTCTTGAATTTAATTTCTAATCCGTATTTCTTTGCAACTTCGAACACAATTTTAAGCTTTTCTAGACCTTCTTTCTCGTTTTTCGCTAGAATTACGAGATCATCTAAATAACTTATTACAATTTTTTTGCAGGTAAGATCTATAAATATACTCGATACATAGCGTTGAAAAACTCCAGGACTTGTGCTTAGTCCAAAAGGAATTTTATTAAATTCATATTGTCCGTCTGGAACAATAAAAGACGTATACTTTCTACTATCTTCGTCAACATCGACGTGGAAGAAACCATTACGTAAATCCAACGTAGAAAATACTTTGCTTCCTGTAAAGTGCCCAAAACGTCTTTGATGAGAGGTAAAGGAAATTTATCTTTTACGAGCTTCTGGTTTAACTTTCTGTAATCAACACACAATCTTGAAGATCCATCTTTCTTTTTTACAATTACAATTGGACTTGCGTATTCTGATGAACTCGGATGTATAATGTCTTCGTTGAGCCATTCTTCAATTTTCTTGTTTACTTCCTGTCTTTCTGTGAAAGCTAGTCGACGAGGTGGTTGACAGACTGGTTCTTCGTCTTTCAGGATAATTTTCATTTTAACGTTGGTAGATGCCGTTTTTACAGGTTGTAGTCTTGTATTAATGTTTCAAGTTCCTTCTTGATTTCACGATTTTCAATATGGCGCTGATCTAGTTCTTGAAGATTTTCAGCAGATATTTGCATGAGCAATACTTGATTCTCATATTTGTGGAATTTAACTCCTGCTTTGACGAAACTTATCGATGCTTGTCCTAAAATATCTAATCCAATGACTGCTTCGAATTTTAATTTGTCAGTCATTTGTTTAATTTGTCAGTTGGTCAATTCAAAGGATTTCTGAAGTGGATGTAAATTGTTAGCTTTCATCTGCAGACCATTTGGAGAGGTTTTTGAGAACAGCTTGAATGGCGAGATAACCCCACTTGGGCAGGAATGTGATGTTAATTGTTTGTAATGACAGGCAAGCCGCGCGTTATAAAATTCTGTCAGTTTTTTGGGCATTTTTTAGACTCAAAGCAAATTTTTTAAAGGGATAGTTAGTCAAAATAATCCGATACTTAAAGAAGATTTTTAAATCAATCCCGGCCTAGCCCCCATTATTTCTGTGGAAGTATAACCAAACCTTCTAAAAAAATTAAACTCTTCAGATAGCAGGGGGTTAGTGGCGTGATGTTTAGGGTTTTTTTAAAAATATTTACGGTTTAGTCTCTAAACCAAAATTAAAATAAAACAAACTAAGGATGAAGAGACTTCCTTAGAAAAAATAAAAGAATTTATTTAGAGTTGAAAGGGAATATTTACAGAGGGAGTATTTACAGGGAAATATTAAAAAGAATTAAAACATGGAAATATTTAATGATCAGAGAGTTTGATTATTTTCTCTAGGAGGAAGTTAGAAGTAGGAAAACATTATGACTGAAAATAATATTACCGCGTAGCCGCATAGCTTTGCTGGAATCGCTGACGCGCAAAAATATACATATTTTATTACGGATGTTAGTGTGGCCTCTGCCCAATATTAATTGGAAAAGATTTTCAGAAGCTCGATAGATGGCGTTGTTCTAGAATTCCACACTAATTAAAAGTTATCGTCCTCTGGGAAATGATCTAACCTTTTCAACTCTTGCTTTGAATTACGTATATCATCGGGTGTGGACAAAATAAGATGAAGGCAGATGTTGGTTGATTAAAATAGTTCTGGGAGATATCCTACAAAATCTCCCTCACCTGATAGAGCTGGTCTCTCAGCTTTTAGAGAACCTTGAGAGCAAAATTTCATTACATAATCTTACATTTTACTCATAAACTAATTTCAGTTATAATCATGAATTTGATTAATTAAGAATGTTTATGCAATAACCACAAATAATTATATTCTTAAAAATAACAAATAAAATACCAGATGAAAAGATGTATACTCAATGTTCACAATTCCGGGTCTACAATAAAACATATAAAAATTCCAAAACATTTTATATTGTGAACCAACAATTAACTAAATATTTAATCATGGAAATTTTTTAGAATAGGTTGTAAAAAATGAGAAGAAACTATATGAAAATACGATATTTGTTGCCAACGAATGTAATACACTGAAGTGACAAAAGCCATGGGATGGCAATATGCAAATATACAGATGGCAGTAGTATCGCAGAGAAAAAGTATAAATGCGCAGTTCGTTTTCCAGAGCTTTCATTTGTGTTCAAGTTATTCAGGTGAACAGGGTTTTCAGGATTTATGGCGGCGGGACGAGAATTAACAGACTTTGAACGTGGAATGTTAGTTGGAGCTTGACGCATGGGTCATTCCATTGCGGATATCGTTAGTGAATGCAACATTCCGAGATCCACAGTATCAAGAGTGTGCCGAGAGTACGAAATTTCAGGCATCACATACCATTTGGACAGCGCAGTGAACGACCACCTGCACTTAACGACAGAGACCGCCGACATCTGTGTAGAATGGTCGATGTTAATAGACACACAACACTTCGTCAAATAACTGCAGGAATCAATGTGGGACGTACGAGGG